>PVIW01011875.1:0-35071 GCA_004026585.1 Noctilio leporinus | reverse complement strand
GGGAACGGGGTTGGGGGAGGGGGGAGGTAGAGGCAAAGAAGGGGAGCAGCTTAGACAAGAACCTAGTATAAAGGAACCATGGACATGGACAACAGGTGGGATTGACTTTGGGGGGAATGGGTGGGTGGGGAGGGGGCAGAGGGGAGCAAAAAGGGGATGGATGTAATACAACAACAATACAATTTAAAAAAAAAACACGAAAAAAAATAATGTATCCAGTCCTATAATTTACTCTGATTTTAACAATTATAATTCAAAATATATTTTTAAGGAAAAGCTTATTTCCTTAATGACTCAATTTCAAAAATAGAAGAATATGTTCTGAATAGTGTAGTGAGGAAAAACAATCTTTCCTCCATCACTTACTTACATTTTTCCATATACATATATTCAATCCACATGGTATTTTTCATGTTTAAAAAGTGTTTAATTTGTATTTTTGCATTTCCACCAGAATATTTAATTTAGATATATTTCTATTTTCAAAGGTAGAGTAATATAAGTAGCAAAATGCAATTTATGGTATACAAGACAGAGTATGGCTTAATACTTCATAAGAAGCCTACTTCGATAAAGTGCCAAAATAACAAGTGTATATATATAAGGCTACTAAACTGGAAAGATAAAAATTTATCCCCTACTGTACCATGTTTCTGATGGCACATTTCCAATATGGCTAATTGAGTGTTCTTTCCATCTGTTTCACTGTTCTGCTGCTGGATTTTCCTTACTAATTTCTTCCTACAAATATATTTAGTAGCATCACAAAAATAAAATGTAAATAACTTGTCACAAATTTATTATGTTTTTAATATATCCCGGACATTAAATATATACACTATTAATAAATGTTATTGCCAGTACCTAATTCAGTGTATAACTTAGCTGGAAAATAAGATTAGGAAATGATAAAGAAGAAAAGAAGTAGGGCACTATGAGCAAATTTGGTAGGTATTTTTTTATATTTTATAGTATTTTTCTGGTTTTGGTAAGATGAATTCCTGCAGTTACTATCTTAACTCAAGACCAATGACACATTGAATTGGATAGTCTTTCTTTTATTATAGGTAGTTTACTAGTGAAAGATTCTTCAGCATCAAGATCTAGGCAAGTGGCAAAGAATTACACCTTAAAAGAGATTCCAAAGGAGATGTTCCATGAATGGCACCTCTACATGACAGAAGGCTGTTCTGGATCGCTCAGTAGGAAACAGGAATAAATCTCACTGCACTTTGCAAGAGACTAAGTAGTTACAAAAAACAAGCTTGACATTCTTTGCAATGAGGAATCACCCTTTCCTACTCAAAAGTATTTAGTCAAATCCTTCAGGATAGTGGGGCATATTCCCTACGGTGTTATAATCAACCACCATAGCAATGAGAACTCAACTTTTCCATCCCCCAAAGCATTGATACTTAGTTCTCTTTCCTGAGCTCTAGGATTGTATATACCCTCATCATCCCATTTGGGTGGCTAACAGATGGCTCAGATTTTCATAAGTAAAACTGAATTTATGATCCCCCAAATAATAAAATTTAACAGTATACATTGATGGCAAAGATATCCAATATATCTTAGTAAGAAAACAGTCATGTTTCAGGACCATATATAAGGTGTGATTCAGCATTTATTATAAATAATACATACATGTTCTTATATACACTGTATATGTTGATATTTGTAAAATACATGAAAGAATATACATTCAAGTGACAAGTAACTATATCTAGAATTAGGGAAACCAAAAAGCTTTAATGACAAAATATGAAACTAAATTATTTAAAAATGTATATGAGACTCTAATATTGTTATAATAAGGAACAAATAACTGAAAACTGTAGCACAAGTAGGTTTTTCTTTTATTTATGTATTTTATTTTTTGACTTAGAGCCTGGTTAGAACAATAGTGAAGGGCCCGTTGTGAAGGATTTATTGAATATATTTTGTCATATTTCAAAATAACAGGCATTCCAAACTAGTTTTTTTTTTTTTTTTTTTTTTTTTTTTTTCTTACTGGGAAGGAAAGGGTAATTCCTTATTGCAAAGAATGCCAATATTATTTTTTGTAACTGCTTAGTCTCTTGCAAAGTGCAGTGAGATTTATTCCTGTTTCCTACTGAGCAATCCAGGACAATCTTTAGTCATGTAGAGGTGCCATTCATGGGACATCTCCTTTGGAATCTCTTTTAAGGTGTACTAGGAAGGTGGAGTATTTTGTTCTCATTCCAATCATTGTAAAATATTTAGTATTTAAAAGAGAACCCTTGATTTTTAAAGCAGTTATTTATCAAAAATTATTGATGAGAAGATATCAATACATATATCTTCCCTCATGTTACATTAGTCTCTTGACCTATATATTTGTTAAAATTTCAATAATTTTATTGCATCCATTTGTATGCCAGCATATTATAGCTTTAATATATCATTATTCACACCAGAAAAGAATGTTTGTCAAGTCCTCATTTGCATGTGCAATTCCATAGGGCTCAATAGTTGGGTGATCTTTTTCTCGAATGACTTGTAGCAAGCAGCACATTAAGATTTCACCTTGAGGCATGCACTAAGTACTAAAGGAACTGTGGGGATGGAACTCTTCCTATCTTCCTTTCTTCTGTATTTATTTTTCTCACCCTCCCACTTTCCCTCCCTTTGCACTCTCCTTGTTAAAGTATTTTTTTAAAAATCTAGCCCTTCTGTAGAATTATTTTCCTGCCTTTTTACATTTATACTTTTCTAACTACTGGTGCTCAACTTTTATTAACCCCTAAATTATGCCTTGAATTCCAGAATACACCCTCTTCTTTATTTAACTAGTAATCAGAAGGTTGGTTATTTGAGTAATTTTCTTGCTGGGGGAAAAGCAACATTTGTAAGATATTCTATGTATTTTTGCTTGTATTTAATACAGAAAACTCAATTTGTGCAGTAGAAAGATATGAAACTTAACAAACTTAACAGCTCCCTATTCTTGCTGATTTAATACATAAATACCCTTTTGGTTAGTTTCTTACTTTACCTGAACATAGATATCATTCTATGTATATATAAATAATAACTTTATGGAGTCATTGTGTGACCTACATGAAACAATGCGCCAAGAATCTAACATATACTTTATGGTATTGGACTTGTACCTTTGGAACCTAGAACCCATTCTCTCTGGTCTAAATCAGTGTCACTTGGCCCTCTTTCTATCTTATGCTCTTGATTGCTCCTTTGAATGAGATTCCAGTTTTCACATCAATCCTAAATGTGAAGTTTAGCTTACTTTCCCCTGGTTGCATTTTAATTAGGCTAATACCTCTGGAATTGAGGTTTTACAGTCTCTCTCCTATACAAAGCATTTTAGATCATGAATCCAGCCATTCTGCTACAATATTTGTGGTTAAAACTGCTTTCTACTACTGTACCTCCTGCACATTTGCTGCTTTCTGATGGAAGAACTGACAATTGACTACCTTTTGAACTACTGCTTAAATATTTTCTTGACTGGATATTCTTCAAGTCAGTAGCTTACAACCATTGCCTCCTTTGAAGATGCTTAGAAGAAAGCATGGGTTCATATGTGCTGTTAAGGACTGAATTGTGTTCCCTCAAAATTCATTATGTTGAATGCTTAACTTCCAGTGTGATTGTATTTGTAGACAAGGCCTATCAGGAGGTAATGAATGTTAAGTGGGGTAAAAAGGGTGAACCTTAATTTGATCTAATTGATATCCTTATCAGAAGACAAAGAGCCCTGGCTGGTAGCAGAGTGGATAAGGTGCCTGCCTGCGGGCCCAAAGGTTGCTGGTTCAATTCCCCAGCCAGGGCACATAACCAGGTTGCAAGCCAGGTCCCCAGCCAGATCCATAGCTGGAGGTAGGTGAAAGGCAACCATACATTGATGTCTCTCTTCCTCTCTGCCTCTCTCATTACCCCTCTTTCTAAAAATAATAATAAATAAAATCTTTTAAAAAAAAGAAGAAGACAAAGAGACACAAGAGGTATCTTTCTGTGCTCATGAGCACAGAGGAGAGGCCATGTGAGCACCCAGAGAGAAGGTGGACTTCCATGAACCAGAAAGAGAGACCTAACCAGAAACCAACCCTACCAAGTACTTTGACCTTGGACTTCCAGCCTCCAGAACTAAAAGACCAAAAATGTCTGTTGTTTATGCCATCTAGTCTGTGGCATTTTGTTGACAGCCCTACCTGACTAAAAATAGAGTCTAGATTTTGGTTCCTCAAATATTTTAACAAAACCTAAATATTTTTGCAGAGAATTAAAATAAATAGAACTAAGCCAGTTCACAATAGTTGCAGTATTTCATAATTATAACAGATATAGTGTCATTTACTCAGCCTGCACTGTCATAGAGAAATAACTTGGGAATGCAGGCATTCCCTGAACCCTTTTTTATGGCTTAAAAACATAAAAACTTAAATACATTTGTAGAAATTGAGCCATGTTACTTATAGAATCACTGATTTTTAAAAACATAGTTATTAAAATAAAAAACTACTTAATAGTTTATTGCCCATATGGAATTTCTATTTGTTGCAAACAAGCAAATAAAAGGAAACAGGTGTACATATTCTAATCTTATCTGCCCATCAATCAATTAATTTATATTTATTCAATCATTACTATGAATTCATTTCAGATTAAATTATTAAATTGTCTCAAATATTTTTTCTAAATAAAATGTAGTTAAGACAGTTCTTTAAATCCACAGTGTTTCCTGTAAGATTGGCATAGTATATGATTTTTCTTTGCACAACCCTATATATAGTCTTTCTGTGACCCCTCTCTTTATATTTAAGTTCAGGCAGAAGATGCAGTTACAAAAATTTATTTTTACTACAAGTTATTTGTAGTTTCATTCACTATAAAAACATTTGAGTATTTCTATCTCTTTTATTGTCACTTGAGTTCTATAATAAGCTATTTTGTTAAAATTTTCTTATAATATTTAGTTAAATAAAAATGTTGGATGATTCTACTTTTACCAACATGTTTTATAAACATTTCATATAATTTTTAAATAAAACTTGCATGAAAATGGTCTATTTTCTTCTTTATATTTTCTTTTTCACATATTACAAATATTTTGGAAGAGATAACTAATAAAGTATTTTGGAGAAAATTGGAGTTGAAAAAATCTGCCTAGGTGGGATCATTTCAAAGTACTTTTGAGATAATTTACTGTTTTCACAGAAAAAAGGAATAGAAATGATAATTAAGTTTTAACTGATTGTTTTGGGAATAAGAGAGAAGGGATCCAGTGTCCCTGTTGACTAAGATAGTCCTGGGTAATGATGGAACCATGGGTGGCTCTAAGACACAGGATGAGTGTATACTGTTCCTCATGGCTCCTTTTCTTCCTGACAACAGGACCCTGGGGATGTCACCTGAATTCTGCTTCCCTGTTCTAAGTTGGTGATATTAAGAGCACCTATATCATAAAAATGAGTAATAATCAAAGGAAAATGATGCGTAAAAACCATTAAGAAATATCTAAAATGCATTATGTACTTGATGTTAATGATACTGTTGCTATTGTTGCTTCTGTTTATTAAAAAGTATTCATCTCAAGCAGTAAGATCTTAGCTTTCAGTGTCTACTTAGTAAGGTCTAGAGCCTGGTTCAGAAGACCTTCTTTTTCTGTCAATACCTTCTTTTTCTGTCAGATTCTGGAAAATACTCAAAACATTAAAACATTGGTTGATTCTGAGGCCATTTCCTTTCTTTCTCACATTCTAGTAAAGATTCCAATTCTGGATAATTTCAAAGCAATATAGGTTGTTAGATGCATAAGGTGTCAGCCTGAATCTATTACAATGTGGATAACTTGATTATCAAGATATTGGAACAACTTAACAAATATTGTTTAGGCTCTTCATGCCTAGTAGGCAGAATAACTACCTCACATTTTCAAGATGAGAAAGCTGATTAAATAAGAAGACTGTGATTCTTTATTCATTCATCTCCACTTAATCAGATGGAAGGTTTTATATATATATATATATATATATATATATATATATATATATAAAGAAATCCAAGTGGTGTGACTTATTCCTTCTATTCTTAAAACAGGAAGCCACTATCCCTTTTAAGAAATCTACATATTTTAATATAACACTAAATCAAAAACCCTCATTTCAAAGTTGTGAGGTTCCCTTTCTTTCTTTTTAACTAAAAACATTGAACAGACTTTCTAAGAAATAAATTCCAGAGCACTAACCTTTAAATGTTGTTTAATCACTTCTTTCAATCAATTCACTTGTTTAGTTATGAGAATTGCTATACCTGTTAATCATTGAGTTAAAACAACTGAAGAGGAGGAAGACATTATTAGGAAAAACCCAGGAAGTTGTGCTACCAGAAACATTTATGAATATCTATTGCAAACACTCTTAAAATCTGGTAAATTGCATTTTAATTATTTTGTAAATGTACTGAAATTAAAGAGCATTTAGAAAGCAGCCATCTAGAGTTAAGAAGGTATAAATTAATCACCTGGTAACATTGAATATTCAGAAATTGACGGATCTTTAATTGAGCAATAACAGTTTTCAAGCAACATTAGAACTTTCTGGCAAATGCTCAAGACTGCTAGGAGCATATTTCACACTTTGGAAATGTTTACCCAGCAGCCTAGGTCTCCCAATAGAGACACAATGGAGATTCAAACACAATAAATCCTTCCCCAAGGTACAGAGATTCAAATGCCACAAGTGCTTTGATTCACTTTGCTTCAGGGATGGGATTTATAAATTAAAGAACTCTTAAATTTGTTGGAACATAAAACTTTGGAAATAAGAAAAGCAAAGTCAATTAGATTCTGGAATCTTATTTAGGTGTTATTGTGCATTAGTCTTGGTGGTGGTGAGTCACTGGAATAGCTGATAGGATCCCAGATGCAAGAACTGAGGTGGTCATTTCCCCTCTGCAGTCAGAGGCGAGTCTGGGGCAGATTGAGGCCCAGAAACGATCTCCCACCTGCCCCAGGATTTATTTTCCCATTTTTAAAAAGGGAAAATAAATCAAAAAGAAAACTTGGTTTCCTGATCCCTGAGCAGTTTCATTCTTCTCTACCATTCAATAAAATATATGAAGACCATTTTGCATGTGTGCACTTATATTTTAACTCTAATAAATTACTAACATTCATTTGCTTAATTTGTGTTGTCCTTTCTACTTGTACTATTATATACGATATTTAGCTTTTTCAAGAATATAGTCACAAGATTTTTTATTTTTCTCTTTCATTTTCCTCATTTTTTCAACATCTTGTTAAGGTAAATAAAGAACTATTATCATTAATATATCTGTATTCAATTAGGACTCTCCTCTTTGGAAATGCTGAGCTATGTATAGGTTCTAAGATATTCAAGCATTTATAGGACAATCTGTGTCCTACTTAAATTATTTCTCTTTTAAATCACTGTGGTTGCTACCATCAAAGGTTTCAATCATGTCTACGGAAACTCAGAGTGTTACAAAAAACAGAGCCCAATGAATGAAGTTGTTGAGTGATAGATCTCCAATATAAGAAATGCTATTGGCTTTATACATCTTTCACTACACCTAAGATTTTCATGAAGGAAGACTATTTCTAGTCTGTAATTTGTCTTTTCATCCTCATTATGTAAGCTTTTTTGCAGACATAATAATTTTAAATTTTGATGGTGTTGAATTTATTAACTTTGATGGGACTTTTGGTGTCAAGTCTAAACTTCTGACTAGCCTTAGATACCAATAGTTTTCCTCTATTTTGGATGTATTATGGTGTTATGTTTTATAAAGTTATGTTTTTCATAAATCATGAAGTTTGCAATAAAGTTTTTTAAATTAACAATAAGAATGCTAGTGATTTGTATGTTTCAATTTTTTATTTATGTTTTTATTTAAGTAACACCAATTAGTAGTAACATTGTATAAATTTCAGATGTACATCATAATTCAATATCTGTGTACTCCATTGGGTGATCACCATCAAATGTCTAGCTTCCATCCATCATCATTTATTTGACCCCATTTACCTATTGCCTTCTTCATACTCCCCTTCCCCTCTGGTAACCACCATTCTGTTGTTTGTATTCATGAGTTTGTTTCTGTTTGTTTTGTATTGTTTTGTCATTTTTTGTTTCATACTCCACATATGAGTGAAACCATATGAGTTTTGTCTTTTTCTCTTTGGCTTCTTTTATTTTGCATAATATCCTCAAGACCCATGCATGCTGTTGCAAATGGCAATATTTCATCTTTCTTATGGTTGAGTAGTATTCCATAATGTATATATATGGACTTTGAAGTGACATATTATATTTATTTTTCTCTCTGTGCCCATCTCTTCTCAAGCTTTCCTGTCTAACAGGTTTATCAGCCATCCTCCTGGGTACTCAGCTAAAAATTAATCTAGTGACCAAGTTGTCTTCCAAAATTCCCTAATTTTATACTTTCTTTAAAGCAACACAACTGGATGTTTTCATTACCTTTCAGTCCACAGGAGGTGAACCCACAATCTGCCATTGCCAGCATCCAGGCCATATATCTAGGTCTGGTCCTTCAATTACCACTTTATTTTTACTGTTTCCTTTCTACTCCCTGGAGATGTGTTATTTTGTTTTTGTTTTCTCTATTTGAATTTTAACTAATTTTCTTATATATTAGAACAAAGACAGTATATCAAAACAGAGTTTGCCAGCTTGCCCAGAATACTACCACTCTGTCTTTAACCCACTCTATACAGGCTTTTATCATCCTAGGACATTCTCAGCATGGTCACCAGTAAAATCTTCCTCCTGCCAAATCTAGTGGTAAGTTCTAGTGGTAGTCACTAGTGGTCATTTCCTCTTTGATGTGTTTTCCTCTCTCTCTCTCTCTCTCTCTCTCTCTCTCTCTCTCTCTCTCTCGCTCTCTTTTAGAAAAAATTATCCTCCTTAGTTTCCTCTAAGCTAAACCATGAGTTCCTTGACCAGCTCTTCATCTTTCCTTTGAACTTAAATTGTTGGGGTGTCATGATGTTCTGCAGATATTTTCTCTACAATTAGTACCTAAGTGATATTATTTAGTACCATAAATACAAATATATACATGTATAATATATAGTTACATTAAAACATTTAAATTTATAATTTTAATTTAATTATATGCTATGTTATATGCATGTAAACATACACACATACATATATATGTGTGTGGGGGTGGGTATATATATATATATATATATATATATATATATATATATATATATCACTAGTCCCCCCTTTTTTCTCCTCTTTCCTCTAGAGCTATCTATCCATACAATTTCTTTTTCCACATTTCCATTTTGATATCTAATGATCATCTAAACCTAATACAGTTAAAGCATAACTTTTGATTCATTCCATGCAAACCTAAGATTCTAGTCCACACCAAATTATTCTGCTGTCTGGTTGCCTACAATAACCTCCTAACTGACTTCCTGCTTCCACCATTGTTTCCTACACTTTATCCATAACTAATTGCCAAAGAAATCATATTACATCACATTCCTGGTGAACACCAACCAATCACTTTCCATATCACGCTTAAAATAAATTTACAATTTTTATCATGGAAGCCCCAACATGTCTCACAACAATTATTTGACATTACTGTTTCCTTTATGCAATTAACTCCAGCAGCATTTGCATTCTTATTATCCACTGAAATGTTACTCTGACCTTAGAAGACTGTTTTTCCTAAATCTTTACATAGTTCACTTCTTCACATTATCTACTCTCTGTTTCATTGCTGCCCTTTCAAAGAGACATTTTATAAACACCTAAGAAAATCTCCTGTCATTCTCTAAGTCTTAATTTCCTTTCTTTCTTTTTTTTTTTTGTAAAGATTTTATTTATTTCTTCTTTTTAGAGAAAGGGTAAGGGAGAGAGGCAGAGAGGGAGAGAGACATCAATGTATGGTTGCCTTTCACCTGCCTCCAGCTACAGACCTGGCTGGAGACCTGGCTTAAACCTGTTTATGTGCCCTGGCTGGGAATGGAATCAGCAACCTTTGGGTTCTCAGGCCAGCAGTGCCTTATCCACTGTGTCACAAGCCAAGGACTTCGTTTTGGTTTTAAGTCCTTAATTTTCAGCTTCTTTAAAATTCTTTTTTCAACTTTACTAAAGTATAATTGACAACTAAAATGTAAGGGATTTAAAGTATACATCATGATGATTTGGTAACATGTATGTTATTGAAGAATTCTTCCTCATCTATTTAATTAACATAATCTTCATGATGTATATGTATATATAGCACATACAAAGTCTGCCCTGGCACAAACTCTTTTAGCTAGATTGACACTGGATGGATACTTTCTGGACAAACCTCCTATGTACTATAGTATATATTCTGTAGTAGTATATGTAATACATATACATATGCTCTCTTACTAAATTTCAGTTACAAAGTACAGTGTTATCAACTATAGTTGCCAAGTTATTATACCTTAGATCTTCAGAGTTTATTCATTTTATTGTTATTTTAAAAACATCCACCCTGGTTGGAGGTTTGGTGTATTGGCACTGGCTTGTGAACCTAAAGTCCCTGCTTCAATTACCCAGTCAGGGCACATAACCAGGTTGCAAGCCAGGTCTCCAGCAGGCCTGTAGCTGGAGGCAGGTGAAAGGCAACCATACACTGATGTTTCTCCCCCCTTCCTTCCTTCCTCTCCGCCCTTCTCTCTAAAAATAATGAATAAAATATTTTTAAAAATGCATCATTACTTGACAAGTCAATATTTATTATTGACTTGTTAATTGTCTACATCACCCACTAGAATACAAGTTCCCTGATAGCAGGCATTTGATTTCTCTTAGTCACTATTGTTTCCAAACATCTAGTATTACCTAATATGCATTCAATAAATATTTGTAGAATTAGTAGATGATGATCTGCTAGATCAAGGATCTAATTAAACTAATTAGCTAACATTCCTCCTACACTGAGGAAGTAGTATATAGTATATTTTTATATGTAGTAACAAGAAGCAGCATGAAATAAAAACACTTTTTTAACTTTTTCTGTGGTATCTCCTACTTGGTGCTCTATCCTGAGCAAAAGCACACAAACAATAACATGGAAAATGTAGCACTGAAGGTGTGCACACAGAAGTGCCTGCATAAATCACCCTTTGATTTCTTTTTACCTGTACATTTTGGATTTCCAGCTTCTTAATTCCCAGTGGCTGAGTATGTGTAAAATGTTTAAACACTTGCATTTAAATTCCTTCTAAATAAATGATCTTGCCCTCTCCTGTGAGAGTTATGCTTAGTAGAGCCTAAAATTTGAGGGAATAGTAAACCTCTGAATTATGTGTTATGACAGAAATATCATTCCATTGTAGGCTTTTCTTGACATGTTTAATATAATCTAAATTTAAAGCTATTCAGAATGTTCAAAGAACCAGACAAATAAATGTTCCAGTACTTAATAACTAAGCATTAGAAACATCAGCTCTGAAATTCAGTAGACAATCTAGGAAAGCTAGCTTTCCTTTCATACTGTTTAAAATGTTGGTGAGGAAAGAATGACTTCTCTTTTAGCTGGATGCTCCAGGAGGCCACTTTTACCATGTGTAGAGAGGGTTGGTTCATATTTAGAATGTCAAACTTGTAAATAGGTCCACAAAGACCCATAGATGTACTCTGAAAGTCACTCAACAATACTGAACATTGGGTGTCAGAATATGAGGCAAGAATATATAGGCCTGTGACAGCCAGTTATATGCATTTTACCATTTATCCTGAGAACTATAGTACAACTAACAAAATAGGGGGAAATCCTCACAAATCACAAACACTGAACTTGTAGAAAAAGACTAGAATCTTCAAATTTCATGCAAACTTGGACATATACAACTGTACTGAATTGAAAAGTATCCCTGAAAAATTCATGTTCTCTCAGAACTTGTGTATGTAATCTTATTTGAAAATTGGCTCTCTGTAACTGCAATCAAGTTACAATGAGGGTATCCTAGATCAGGGTGGGCCTAGTCCAATGAATTGATATCCTAATAAGAGGGAAGTTGGATATAAACACATAAAGGTGGAATATAGACATGTAGAAATTCAGGCAGAGACTGAAATTATGCAGTTACAAATCAAGGGTAGCCAAAGATTGCCATCAACTACCAGAAGTTAAATTGGTAAGGAAGGAAGGATCCTGTTAGAATGTGCTGGCATTTGGAGGACCTGAACCACTGCCTGGGCTGAAACAAGCAGGGTCTGCATCATTAGCCATGCACTCAATCTCAAAGTTCCCTATTAACAGAGGTGACTAAGGCATAGCCACCAGCATCCTGCTGAGGACTAGTTATACTCCCATTGCCCCTTCCACTCTCCCTTAATCATTTTCCAGAAACAAGGACCACCAGTCTCCTCCCTAATCATAGGACTTTGTTTTTTCAAAAACACCTATTCCTTGGACTCTGGAGCCAACCAGCAGGGTGACCCATCCCCCTGGGGGTCTGATCCATGCCCTTAAGAATTTCTCTATCCCTTCCCTTGGGGCTGCAGTCCACTCAGACTCAACCCACCTGTCTGAACATCCTCCAGTAAAGGCTTTGAACTGGTCCACTGACTCCTCTCTTCTTCCAGGCACAAACCTAAAAGATTCTTTTCTAGATTCATTAAAGGAAGCACCTCATACATAACTATGGAGAAAAATTATCCTCTCCTCTACTGATGCTAAGATTTTAACTCACCCAGAAATAGGTTTCGTCAGACTTCTGAGATAATTACTTTAGTTTTCTGTTAAATGACAAATTGACTTACAAAATTGCCACATGAAGACATGTAGTATAAAGAAATTCACTACTTAGTACTTGGGGAGGGGGTGTCAGAAGCTATCTCTCAGAATTAAATTCTAGTCTGTGATCAATGAAGGTCTATGGTTTATCTTAAGAACCAAAAACAATTAACAACAAAATCCTCAGAACTCACATAAAAATTCACATATTCCCATTTAGCTATTACACAGGCTAATTTATAATTCTTCCTCAACTGGAATCTGATATGGCAGAGTTAATAGATTCATTCAGATCTAAACTTTTATCTTGTCATTGGGGCATGTTCTCTAATTGAACAGCGCTTCCACTTTGTATTGAGAATTCGAAAACACTCAAGAATGTTTTTTAATTAAAGGGAGTTATAGCAGTAGTACTACATAATTGTCTTTGAATTGTATTATAAATAATTCTATAAGATACATTAAAATTTAGCCTTACTGTCTACTAAATACTAAGGAAAATAATGTTAATATTTTATGTATTATTTGAACCAAAAGTGTGTATCTACCTATTTTTCTTTCTAATCTCATATGATATTATTTGATTTTGCAATGAAAAAAATCATCGTTTTCTCGAACAAATCAATGCTTTCTTTAAATACAACTTAATTTCTCTCAATCACTAAGGATTAGGTATTGTTCAAATTACTAGTGGAAATGGTCCCCTAGTGTTCTTTTAGGTTTAGCTTGGGTACCATTCAGAGTAGTTCTAAATCTAAAGAATAATTTTTGAAAGTCCCTCATGTTTCTTCATTCTTCCAAACTCCAGGTTGAGCCCACTAGCCTCACATTTAGCAAATAAGGAAACCTTAACATTGTAATGACCCATGCTCCTTTAATTTTACATGAATAGAAATATAAGCAGTAATAAATACAAGCCTCTATTGATTTTTAATTAACTTTTATTTATCTTAAATAGTATTTAGCATTAGAGAGACAAGGATTAAACTCATCTTCTTTGACATACTAGATGCATTACAATAGTAATTTAGGGCTCAGTTTACACATAATTAAATAATTTTGCATTTTATTTTATTTTATTAAATATTTTATTTATTATTTTTCAGGGAGAGGGGAAGAGAGAGAGGCAGAGAGGGAGAGAGACATCAATGTATGGTTGCCTTATACCTGTCTCCAGCTACAGATTTGGCTGGGGACCTGGGTATGTGCCCTGGCTGCAGAATCGAATCAGTGACCTTTGGGTTCGCAGGTGGGCACCTTATCCACTGTGCCACCAGCCAGGGCCATAATTTTGCATTTTAAATGTGAGACATGTCAAAAGTCTAAGACAGTTTTTCATTAATGGCTCATTAGTGGCTCAGGGGATTATATATTTTAGCTCTTAACTCATTTTGCATGATCAAGAATGTACAATGCCATAATGTACAGCTAAGGCAGGAATCTCTAATTTGAAATGGCAGGTTTTCCTGGGGTTTCAAAATCCTACCTAAACTATTCCTTTAGGCTACCATTAAGATTGATTGCAAATAAATTCATTTGGAATGCCTGTTTTAGTCATTCAGTTTACTGCTCTGTGAAATACAAGAGTTTAAAACATGATATCACTTACAAAAACCTTTAGTCTCATGGATTAGACAAATAACATAAATATAAAATTTAATGAATAGTTATGGTTAAATGCCAGTTCATTTCCAGGTTTACAAGTATATAAATATGAATCCAAATGAGTAGTCTATAGATGAAGTGATAAGAGTGTGAAAGAGTGGAAATAGTTTTTAACTTACAGAGCATTAAAAATAATTTTACTTCTTCCTTTCTTCCTTGAAATGGTTATTCAGTCTTGACTCCATTCATTAAACTGCCTGGGCTCCTAATTTCTTCCTCTTTAAAATAAATGATTAAATTTGACTTTGTGTTTTCCAACTCTAACATTCTATCATTAGGGCCAGAGAAAATTATACTGAAAATTTAGGGAGAAAAGGGTTCACAGCATTTGTGAAATGACCATTGAAAGATGACTTGAATTCAGGGCAAGAAAAGCAGGTGAAGATGGCATTGGACGAGAAAATATTGTGAGCAAATACTGTGAGAAAATACTGTAGCTCTCAATCGGACAATTCTAGACAAGTTGAAAAGCACAATGATGGAGATGAGGATGATGATGAGGGTAATGCAAATATTTTACATTATAGCAATACTTCACAATGCTCCATCTACCATTCCATTTTGAGCAAATCACCCCTCAGACAATAACTGAACTTACCAGATTTTACAAAATGTACTTAAATAAAAACCATCTAAAATCGGAATGCCTTTGACCCAACAATGGCAACAATAGTCTTCATTAGTTAATTTGTTAATTTGCCCTTTTCTCATAAGCCTCGTGCACAGGTTGATCCAATTAACAACACTGTCCAGTTGGATCTTTTAAACTTGAAAGAGCACCTTTCCAAAAACTTGTGTGTGAAAAGAATGAAACCTGGAGGGATTTAATGTTTCATGGGGAAATGAGATTCAAAGAAGAGGCATAGGAAAATGCTGCTTCCAATACTGCTTTTAATCACTAAAATGAAGTTGAGTAACATATTACATAAAGACAACATTAGTGACATATTATGCAGTCTCTCTTTTTTTTTTCTTTGGATTATAACCATTTAATAGCTTTTAAAAATTACCTTTCTCTCCCCATAGCAAATTGAAGATAGGGGTCAGTGGTAAAGAAGAGCTTCAGCACTTTCTTGCCAGGATGTCCAGGTCCCTGGCTCTGTTCCCATTGACCTCTACTGTAGGAGTGCAATCCCTGCTCTTTCAGCTCATCTGCCAGGACTGCTGAACTTGCAAACACACACATGTCCATACACACCTTCTGATCATGATTAATTTCTCAGGATTCCCCTCCTTCAAAATTTAAATTATTATATATTTATATCTATCTATCCATCTATCTATATTTATATCTATCTATCCATCATCTATCTATCCATCATCTAATAACATCATCTATGTTATTAACAGTACATTGAAAAGCATGCTTTTCTACACTTTTTTCCTAATTTCTCATATCATTCTTCATAATCACCATATGCTAAGTCTTGCCATGTTCTCATAGATGAACATTGATTAAGGTTGCCAGATTTAGAAAATAAAAATACAGAATGCCAAGTTAAATTTCAAATAAGCAATAAAAGTATTTTAGATATCTATGTCCTTTCTTTCCTCCACTGTCCTTCCTCTAATTTTTGCATATTGACAACCTGCATTTTGAAACTGTTATCTTATTGGGTATCTATAATTTTTCTTGACTTAATCAATATATAAAAAAGACCATTAATATTTATAAAAATTATTATCAGTAAATAATCATTAGAATATTTATTGAATTTGAAAAAGTAATTTAAAATTTCTAAATAAACAACTCATTTTGCCAATCTCTAAAGGATGGCTCTTGAAATTTTCAGGGTAGTATAAAGAAAATTTGTTTTAAGTCCTGAAAAATGAAAAAGAAAGCAGCTTTTCTTGTATGAAAATCCAGAACCATTTCCCATACAAAACTTTAAGAAGCACTGCATTATTTATTTTACTTAGAAAATACTATGGGTGAACAGCTGAACAAATAAAATAGCATATTATAATGGTAGTTATTGGTTTCTAACAGCATAAAAATGGCTTTTAAAATGTTAGGAGTTTTTTTTTTTTTTTACCTTATTTCACAAACTGGTAATATTCTAATAAGAATCATTCAGTCATTCAAATTTACAAAAATGAGGCAAGTTTAAATGTCAAGGCCCTGAACTGAGAGCAGAGACTTTCATTCGAATTTCTTATAAAATCAAAGCCAGGGACTTTCAACAAAGAGTTTCGGAGAGCTTGGACTGAGGAAAAGAATGTGGAATAGATTTTTCCTACTTACTCTATCTTTCCCTCTCTGCCCAAACTTTACCCATGGCAATAGATTTAATACTACCAATTTTTTCAAAAATAAGGTCTGAAGGAATGAAGGCAGGATGGGAAGGGAAGGGAGAGAAAGGAGAAAGGTGGTTTGATTTCAGCAAACCAGAATATGATCTGCTTCAGGCCTTTTCTCATGCTCAGCTGAAGCTCATGAGAGTTGAAAGTCTCAAAACAATCATTTATTGTTGATGTTTCCTAAACAAGATTTCGCCTCAGATTTTCTTCCTAAATCAATTCTTCTCCCATAAAAGGAGGCAATAGCTATTTTAATTTATTACATTAACAAACAAACAAAACAAAACAAAACAGACTTTAAGCTTACACTGGTATTGAGAATACTTCAAATTACATTTCTTAAATATTCATGGCATATTTAGTCAACACTTGGTGGAGAGGTGAAGATTTCTAAGGAGAAAAAAAGAGCAGGAAGACCTCCAATGACAATGTTCCATCCCCCTTCTGGACTGCCAAAAAGTTCAACACTGAGCTCAGCTAGAGAAGAGGTTAACCATATCAGCCCTTTGGAAAGCTACATAGTGTGTCTCGGATTGTGGAGGATGGGCAATTGGACACCAAAAACTCCCTCCAACCATATATGGTCTGTCCAGATGATATCCTGCCATGTAATATGAAAAAATAGAAACATTTATTAAAGAAAATATGTGATACATTGTAAACAGGACAATAATGCTTCAATCCCCTTGGAAGAAGGCACCTTGGGACCTTACACAAGTTTCCCAATCATCCTCAGCTTCCCCACCGTATTTTCCTGAATCTCATTGATGTTCTGAAATCTTCTTCCTTTCATATGTTATTCTAATTTGGGGAAAAGCCAGAAGTTGCAAGGTGCCAAATCTAGGCAGTAGGGGGACTGAGTCACCAGGATGATTTGATGTTTTATTAAAAAACTCTGCAAAAGACAAGATGCTGGAGCAGGAGAGTTGTGATAAAGCTGCCAATCACCGGTCACCTATAGCTGTGGACTTCTGAATCATTAGAATAATTTCCACAGGAGAATGTTCAAGTTTAAGGCAAAATTTGCTCCATTATTTTGAATGTGACAGCCACACAGTACACATGCTCATGCAGTGGTATCTACCATCCATTGGCAAGTACAGTGACATCATCATTATTCACACATGCGCATTCCAATCCACTCTCTTTGGCTTCCAGGTTACATCAACATCATGCAAACTGTTTTCATTATATTAACAATGGCTGGACATTTTCCAGACAGACCTCACATATACTCTTTCCTGAGCTTTTTAATAAATATGTTACTCCTCCATCATACATTTCTAATGATGCTCAGTGCCTCTAAGAGACTGATATCCACCCAGCCCTTAGTCAGTCAAGGGAAAGCAATACCTTGGGCTCTATTTACAACATTTGGTCTTAAAAGGGAGGTCTCAGGAAATAAACTGAAAACCATTAAAATCCTAACTGAGTCAAAGTTCTCAAATTTGTATTTGTGAGTCACACCAGGTATGAACCTATATTACCTGTCAGTGCTAAGGTTTAAAAGTGACTGCAGACTGTACTGTATATATCCTTTCAGTAACTAGATTATGCCTTTGAAGAAGGTTGTGTTGAAAATAAAGATTCTTTATTTTAAAAAAGGGCTGTAAAATAATGAAAGTTTAGTAAATAGAAGCTAATGTTTACATCAATATTTCTAGTATCTAGAACAGTACATAAATTAGTACTAAATATTTAATAAATGGGTGAAAATAAATTACTTTAAAAGTGGTGGTGATTTTTTTCTAATTGGGTATTGTATTGTTTCTTTTAGATTTAAATATCTATGTTGGAATGCCATGTTAAACTAAAATTAGATAATAAACGTGAAGCATCTCTGGGACCTATAAGCTGCTAAACAAATCTAATATATTACAGTACTTAGGCTCTTTCAACTTAGTGAAAGGCTTTGAACCAATTGCTGTAAGTTGAAAATATAATTACTAATTTATTTCCTTCTTATCAAATTGGTTAGGAAGACACTTTATGCTGGTACATAATTAAATGTTGCTTGGCCTGGCTGATTTGGCACAGCAGATTAAGTGCTGGACTGCAAAACAAAGGGTTGCCACCAGTTCAATTTCCAGTCAGAACACATGGCTGGGTTCCAGGCCTGGTCCTCAATTGGGGGCATGTGAGAAGCAACCACATATTGATGTTTCTCTCCCTCTTTCTCCCTCTCTTTCCCTCTCTTTAAAGCTAAATAAAATCTTAAGTCCTGGCTGGTGGCACTGTGGATAATGTGCCAGCTTGCAAACCCAAAGGTCTCTGGTTCAATCCCCAGCCAGGGCACACAACCAGGTTGCAAGCCAGGTCTCCAGCCAGGTCTATAGCTGGAGGCTGGTGAAAGGCAAACACCAGCCTCTCTCCCTTTCCCTCTCTCTAAAATAATAAATAAAATCTTTTAAAAATGTTTCTAAAAATATATAAATAAATGAATAAATAAAATCTTAAAACGAATAAGTAAATAAATAAATTTTGCCTCCTGTTCATAAAATCTCATTCTGTTCTTTTTGACAGAATTAATGAGCACCAACTTTGCCCAGGAATCTTAGATAGGTATTCTATTTTCATTCACACAAAAGCACAAAAATTAGGCATTATTATATTGGTTCATCTAAAAAGAACCCTGAATGGGGTTGATGTGCTAGGTGAGCACTGGCACAAATAGGAAGGCTGGGGTCCTGTCTTGGGAAGGTTTCTACTCAACTCCAGCCAATTGCTGCACTGAGCAACAACATTCCTAGTTTTCCTATCACTTGATTTTTCAAGGGAAGTCAACAATTGGATTTTTACGTGCCACTTTCCAAGTCTCCTATTGTCAATTAATTCTATTGCATAACAAATAATAATAATAATAAACATTGAATAGTTGAGACTAACACAATTGAAGGTCCTTATCCTATTCATAGCACCCAGCTATAGCACTTTGCTTCCCATGATAATCTACCACTTTCTTTGCTTGATGATTTCTTTCCTGTGCTCTATCCTCTCCTCTGACATAGGAAAACCATAGGAAACAGGCACTTTCCATATTAGATCAATAAAGGAAACCCAAGTCTCTATATTAATTTGATATGGCTACAATAATGCTACCTAACAAACAACTACAAACTATTGGTGTCACACAACAAATACACATTTATTTACTGCTCATGAGTTTGTGAATTAGCTGGGACACCTCTTCTTGGGGTTGCAATATCTTAGGCAGCTTGATTTCATGTTACCTGTTAGCAGGATGTCCCTCCCACAGGTGTCTATCACCACCCTTCAGCAGGCTAGTCAGGGCAGGTTTGCTTCACATGATGGCTGGCAGGAGCCCAAGAGCAAAGGAGGAAACCTACATGGTTTTTTAAAGGTTAGACTTGAGATTGGCAAATATGGTTTCAAGCCACATACCATGGTTCAATCTAAAATCAAGGAATGAGACGTTCATTCTTTCCAGGAGAGGTCACAGCAAGAATATGGATGTAGAGAGGAAAGAATGTTAGAAGGGTAGGGTCCAATCATTCAACTTGCTATAGTACCTTGTCTGGATTCTAGAGGCAGTTCATTGATTTTATCCAACATAGGGCAGGGTATGCCTGGGACTGTTTTCTGGGTCCTCTGGGATTTTTCCTTTTTCTATTTGACAATGATCCAGTGCCTTGTACTACAGCAATTTTTCCTTAATATTTCCATTTCTCAATAACATTCTGTAATCTTGTAATTCCTATTTTATGTTCTTTCTAACAAACCTGATTTAATTTCCTGCTTTATTTTTATACAATACTGCTTACTTATTTGCTTTCTTTAAAAGGCCTGACATACTGAAAAAGATAGCATAGTATAAAAATCATTAAATTTCCTACTGAATTAAATACAGAAACATAGAGAAAAGAAATAGAAATTAACATTGTACTATCACAGAAGAGCATGTGAATACATATTTTTGTATATTTTATTGATTACACTATTATGATTGTCCCAAATTCTTTTCCCTTTTCTCCCCCAACCCAAATCCCCCATTTTCTCCTGTATTCCCACTCCCTTTACTTGTTTCATGTCCATGGGTTGTGCATATAAGTTCTCGGATTTCACCCTTTCCTCTATTATTCTTAACTACCCCCTGTCTATTTTCTACCCACCAACTATGTTTAATCCCCACACCATTTCCTTATTTCATCCTCTTCCCCCTCCCAGCTGATAACCCTCCAAATAACGCCCATACCTATGTTTTTGGTCCTGTTATGGTTGTTTGCTTGGTTTGTTTTTGCCTTCCTTTTTTATTTTTTAGGTGCCATTGTTGATAGCTGTGAGTTTGTTGTCATTTTACTGTTTATAGTTTTGATCTTCTTTTCCTTAAATAAAGGCCCTTTAAAATTTCATGTTGGCCAGGATGCGGGCAAAGGGAACCCTGGTGCACTGTTGGTGGGAATGTAGGCTGGTGCAGCCACTGTGAAAAACAGTATGGGGTTTCCTTAAAAAACTAAAAATGGAACTGCCTTTTGATCCAGCGATTCCACTACTTGGACTATACCCAAAGAACCCTGAAATACCAATTCATAAGAACCTATGTACACCTATGTTCATAGCAGCACTATTTACAATAGCCAAGTGCTGGAAACAGCCTAAGTGCCCATCAGTGGATGATTGGATCAAAAAACTTTGGTACATTTACACAATGGAATTCTACATAGCAGAAAGAAAGAAGGAAGTTGTACCCTTTGCAACAAAATGGATGGAACTGGAGAGTATTATGCTTAGCGAAATAAGCCAGTCAGTGAAGGACAAATATCATATGATCTCACGCATTATGGGACAATAATGAACAAAACTAACAACAAGCAAAACAGAACCAAATATATGAATACAGTGAATAGGCCTTCAGTGGTCAGGGGAAAAGGGGTTGGGGGGAGGGGGGAAGCAGAGGCAAGGAAGGGGAGCAGCTTAGACAAGAACCTAGTATAAAGGAAACATGGACATGGACAACAGATGGGATTGACTTTGGGGGGAATGGGTGGGTGGGGAGGGGGACAGAGGGGAGCAAAAAGGGGATGTATGTAATACAACAACAATAAAATTAAAAATAAATTTCATATAATAAGGGCTGGTGATGATGAACTCCTTTAGCTTTATCTTGACTGGGAAGCATTTTATCTGTCCTTCCATTCCGAATGATAGCTTTTCTGGACAGAGTAATCTTGGGTGTAGATCCTTGTTTTTCATCACTTTGAATATTTCTAGCCAGTCCCTTTGCGTCTGCAAAGTTTCTTTTGAGAAATTAGCTTATAGTCTTATAGGAACCTCTTTGCTCTTCTCTGCTGGTTTTAAGGTTCTCTCTTAGCCCTGGCTGGTGGCACAGTGGATAAGGTGCCAACCTGTGAACACAAAGGTCACTGGTTCGTTCACCCAGCCAGGGCACATAACCAGGTTGCAAGCTAAGTCTCCAGCCAGATCTGTAGCTGGAGGCAGGTGAAAGGCAACCATACATTGATGTTTCTCTCCCTTTCTGCCTCTATCCTTACCCCTCTCTCTAAAAATAATAAATAAAATCTTTTAAAAAAAGATTCTTTCTTTATCTTTAATCTTTGGCATTTTAATTACAATGTGTCTTGGTGTGGTTCAATTTAGATCTGGTTTGTTTTGGAGTCTCTGTACTTCCTGGACTTGTATGTCTGTGTCCTTTGCCAAATGTGGGGAGTTTTCCCATATTATTTTTTCACACAAGTTTTCAATTTCTTGCTCTTTCTCTTCTCCTTTTGGCATGCCTATGATTCAGATGTTGGCATGTTTAAGGTTGTCCCAGAGGTTCCTAATTCTCTCCTCATTTTTTTTCAATTCTTGTTTCCACTGTTTGTGCTGGTTGACTATTTCTTTCTTATGTTCCAAATCATCTTTTCGAACCTCAGTTTCCTCCCCTTCACCATTGCTTTTGTGCGTATTTTCCTTTGTTTCATTTGGCCTAGCCCTTACTTCTTTCCTTATGTGTTTACCATACTAAAGCATATCTGTCAAGCCTGAGAACATCTTTATTACCAGTGTTTTAAACTGTGCATCTGTCAGGCTGGCTATCTGTTCATCTGTCAGACTAGCTATTTCTTTGCCACTTTGTTCAGTCATTGGGACCTTGATTTCTGCCCTTTTTTGAGTCATACTTCTCTGTCTTCACCTTTTAACAGGCTCCAGTGTGCCCCTGTGTCTCAGGTAGAGCTCCTGCACTTGCTATGTTGTAAGGGGAAGAGCCTTGGGTATTTGTCAGTATGGGGCTGCTTGTTTTAACACAAGTGGGGGATGGGCCTGAAAGGGAACAATGAAGCTTACTCTGCATTTGCCCCTTTTCTAAGCACTTCTCCCACTTTTCATATGGGGCTGGCACCTCTCTAGCTGTTGCCCTGGCTATGGTTCCCAGAATGGGTGGGTCTGTCTATGTTTTAGGACTGTGGGGGCTTCTAAACAAACAGACTCTTCTATTAGACTGATAGTTCCTCTACCCTAACCCCCACTGGTTTTCTCAGTCAGAAGAAGAAATGTAGCTTTATTTTCTCCCCTGGTGTTGGAACCATGACCTGTGATCTGGTCTGGTGCTGGGAGCACTCAATATGTGCCCCAACTGAGATTTCTATTTTCACAGGAAGACCCCTGTGGCTCTTCTGCCTATACCGCCAACCTGCACTGGCAACCTGTTTGCCTAACTGCTTCCTCTGTGTTTGGGCTTTGCCCCTCCTACCTGTCTGGATGAGTATTTCTTCTTTCTTTCTTTTGTGTGTTGGACTTTAGTGCAGTTCAATGTTCTGGGATTTCTGGATGTTTCAAGGTAGATGTACACTTTTCTGGTAGTGAAGGGTGATGCAGCATATCTATGCCTCTATCTTGGATCTTTATATATGTGTATACTTTTTAACCTCAACTGTACAGCAGCATCAATTTAGCTGAATTTCAAACTTTACTTTTGTTTGTGGCACATTATTCTTGTATTTGTACAAAAATTATTCCATTAATTTATATGAATTAAGTAAAATTAAAATTAGTACATAAACCCTTTTTAAAAATAAATATAACAAAATAATGTTATATATCTAAAACTTTCACAATGGCTTTATTATTTGACTCAAAATTTTCACTCCAAAGAAACTGATATAGGGAATTGGTTAAATATAGGCTTATACATTTATTTTTTAAAATGTTCATTGCATTTTTTATTTTAGTAAACACAGGAAAAATCAGAAATTCAACAAGTCAGGAATTTTCATGTAAATCTTATCATATTCATACAGTGAAATATTAGGTTTCTTTGGAAAGCATATCTATAAGAATGTTAAATGGGCAATGAACATAATCTAATTTGAAGGAAGATAACACATTTTCAAAATTATATTCAATAATTTTAGACTGTTATGGAGGTCAAAAACTATCTTGACATTCTCAAAAAAGCTATAAACTGTTTAAAACAAAATGGCATGTGATTGTTGGGGTGTGTGAAATTCCAGAAGCAGTATTTTTGGGATGCTGGTAAAGGAAACCTGATATATGCTGTGATTATTTCCTGAAAAACAATCTTTATCTATTTCATTTTTTATGTAAGTATACACATATATAAAACATTTAGAAACTTCAGCAACAAGGTGGGCAAAGATTTTGAAAACTTTTTTCTGTTATAAACTAAGAAAAATGGTGAATAATACCAAGTCCACATGCACATACATGCATAAAAACAAAGCTATGGTAAAAAACAGCATTGAGTTGATGGAGGAAGGACCTCTACAAACATAGAAACAAAGGGAGAACCCAAAATACAAAAGAGGAATGGTCACTGATACGATAGTCTGTTTAAGTTTTAGAGGAAGATCCAAACTATAGCACTGGGTTTTTAATGATCTTATAGATTAAGATGTGATTCTTGCTCAGAGGAGGTCTTCTGTGGCCAAGGAATTGATAGAGTTGTATTTATTTTATTATATTTGTCTTAAGTAATAAAGCAATATAATTTGTTTGGTCTGGTCACTCAGGATTCAGAGGTTGGGGTGTTTTTGAAGTAGGCGCCAAAAGGTAAGCAAGGGAGTAGACTTTGTTCTGAAAGAATAGACACCAAAGCCTGGAGATATACTGCCAGTAACAGATTATTAAAAATTGAAACTTTATTATATTTTTCCATTACCATTTAGTCTCCCTCCCCCAATAACAAATTTTTAAATGTGCCTAAATATGGTGCAGAGACTTTAGAGATGATATACCTCCATTTTACTAAAATATTTTTACTCCTGCATTCCCCCAAATAAATCAAATGTCTACGTATACTTATTGGTCAGGGATTCTTACCCCTATAAAAACAAATGCTGTTGTTGCCTCATGGAAATATTTTAAGTGCAGTCACAATTTTACTTAAGCAATTTTCAGTATTTTCCACTTAAGTTACAAGCAAGAGTAAGATCGCTGCAAAAATATAGCTGCCACAGTGCATCTAATAGAGCCAAACAATAATGCATGAGTGAGTACTTCTCCTTGCCAAAAGCCAGTCACTGGAGAGAAACTTGAATAAGCAAACCATGTACAAGCATCAGAGGTGGACAGCGGGTGGATGCATGGGTCACTGCAGAGAGCTCTCTGAGGTTGCCTTAACTAGTAAATATAATCAGCGTGTTCTAGTTCAGTGGAAAATCTTGATCAAGGTAAACCTGGTCAAAATCTAGTCAAGATACTGTCAACAATCAATTAAATTGACAAAATGTGAATACAGTGTATCAAATAACAACTGTTGAGTTATAAAACAAGGCAGTTGGTACTATGTAACTTTTAGGGTAAAATAATGACTAGTTGAGACAGGTGTGTTAACCATTGTGATTTTGAAATGTTAGGTTGCTATAGAAATATAAGAAATAATAGAAAGACTGTTATAAATAACAATGATGATTTTTATATGGGTTTTAAAATCAGTCTTTTCATTGTATAGCCATTATACCATCATGTGTTCTGAAGTCAAACTGATGTCTAAATCTATTGTCTACCTTTTATACACAGTGTAACTTTGGACAAGTTACTTATTTGATTCTCAGTTTCCTCATCTACAAATGAAAATAACCATCCTCTTTGTCCTAGGGTATTGTCTATGCTTCGTGCAGCATCTGACATGACAATCATTCAGTAACACAAACTAACTTCAAGTGAGTTCTCTGAACTTTCTTTATATGTCTCACATTATTCATCTCCAAGTCATTGCTTAAATATTATTGAATCCTTTCATGTGTAACTGCATACATTTCCAGGATGTCTGTTGTGAGTAGGCTGAACTTCAGGAGATATGAGGTCATCAGGTTATATACCTCTCAATGAAAAAGAATAATGATATCTAGTATTCATTGAGGAAGCATTCATGGAAGACAATACTGCACTTAATGCATAAGATTAATTCTCATAAAACAATAATTATTTTCCCCATTGAGAGATGATTTTATTTATTCATTATTCATTTTAATTTTATTTTATTGTTGTATTACATCCACCCCTTTTTTCCACCCCTCTGTCCCCTTCTACACCCACCCAATCCCCCCCAAAGTCAAGCCCACTTGTTGTCCATGTCCATGGTGCTTCCATACAAGATCCTTGACTAGGCCCTGGCTGGTGGCACAGTGGGTAAGGAGCCGGCCTGCGAACCCAAAGGTCGCTGGTTCGATTCCCCAGCCAGGGCACATAACCAGGTTGCAAGCCAGGTCTCTAGCCAGATCTGCAGCTGGAGGCAGGTGAAAGACAACCATACATTGATGTTTCTCTCCCTCTCTGCCTCTCTGCCTTCCCTTCTCTCTAAAAATAATAAATAAAACATTTTTTAAAAAAGGTGATGCAGATGGATTAAAAAAAAAAAAAAAAAGATCCTTGACTAAACTTCACCCCTTCTTTGCCTAATCCTCCCCCTTCCCCTCTCCCCTCTACCCACTGAAGGTCTATTTGTTATATTTATATATCTGGTTCAGTTTTTCTTGTTTGTTTTGTTCACTATTGCCCTGAAATGGGTGAGATCACATGGTATTTGTCTTTCACTGAGTGGCTTGTTTCACTAAGCATAATACTTTCTAGTTCCATCCATGTTGTTGCAAAGGTTAGGAGTTCCTTCCTCCTTTTTGCTGTGTAGTATTCCGTTGTGTAAATGTACCAAAGTTTTTTGATCCAATCCTCCACTGATGGGCACTTAGGCTGTTTCCAGCACTTGGCTATTGTAAATAGCACTGCTGTGAACATAGGGGTACATAGGTTCTTCTGAATTGGTGTTTCAGGGTTTCTCAGGTATAGTCCTAGTAGTGGAATTGCTGGATCAAAAGGAAGTTCTATTTTCAGTTTTTTCAGGAAACTCCAAACTTCTTTTCTATAGTGGCTGCACCAGCCTGCATTCCCACCAACAGTGTATGAGGGTTCCCTTTGCCCCGCATTCTTGCCAACAATTGTTGTTTGTTGATTTGTTGATGATTGTCATTCTGACAGGGGTGAGGTGGTATCTTATTGTGGTTTTAATTTGCATCTCTCTGATGGCTAGTGATGTTGAGCATTCTTTCCTATGCCTTTGGGCCCTTTGTATGTCTCCCTCAGAGAGTTGTCTGTTCAGGTCCTTTGCCCATTTTTTAATTGGGCTGTCTGTCTCCTTAGTGTTGAATTGCATTATTAGTTCTTCATATAGCTTGGATATCAAACCCTTGTCTGAGGTTTGCCTTGTATGGCAAATATGTTTTCCCATGCAGTTGGTTCCCTTTTAATTTTGCTGGTGTTTTCTTTAGCTGAACAGAAACTTTTCAATTTGATATAGTTCCATTTGTTTATTTGTTGCTTGATTTCCTTTGCCCTTGGAGAAGTATCAGCAAACATATTTCTGTGTAAGATATCTAAAATTTTACTTCCTATATTTTTCTCCAGGATCTTTTAGGGTGGCACTGCTTATGGTTAAGTCCTTTTATCCATCTTGAGTTTATTCTGGTGTATTTTGTAAGTTGGTGGTCTAGTTTCATTTTTTTGGCACTATTCAGTTCTCCCAACACCACTTGTTAAAGAGGCTGTTTTTACTCCATTTAATGTTCTTTCCCCCTTTGTCAAATATTTATTAACCATAGAGTCTTGGGTTTATTTCAGGGCTCTCTATTCTGTTCCATTGATCTATATGTCTACTCTTATGCAAGTACCAGACTGTTTTGATGACAATGGCCTTGTATTTTAGTTTGATGTCCAGTATTGTGATTCCTCCTATCTTCTTCTTCTTTCTCAAGATTGTTGGGGCTATTAGTGGGTGTTTTTGGCTCCATACAAATTTTTGAAATATTTTTTTCTATCTGTGAGGTATGTGATTTGTATTTTAATTGGAATTGAATTGAATCCATAGATTGCTATGGGTAGTACGGACATTTTAATGATGTTAATTCTTCCCATCCATGAACATGGTATATGCTTCCTTATTTTCTTTCTTCACTGTTCTGTAGTTTTCTGAGTACACGTCTCTTACCTCCTTGGTTAAGTTAATTCCTAAGTACTTTTTCTTGTTGCTATGGTAAATGGGATTTGTTTTCTATCTTCTATCTCTGATATTTTATCGTTGGTATACAAAAATGCTTTTGATTTCTGAATATTGACTTTATATCTAGCTATTTTGCTAAATTTACTTATTAGGTCAAGTAAGTTTTTGGTGGAGTCTATCAAGGTTTATATGCACACTATCGTATCATCTGTAAATAATGACTGATTGATTTCCTCCTTTCCAATTTGGATGTCTTTCATTCCTCTTTCTTTTCTGATGGCTATGGCTAGAACTTCCAAAACGATGTTAAACAGAAGTGGAGAAAGTGGACAGGCTTGTCTTGTTTCTGATCTTAGGAGAAAAGCTTCTAGGTTTTTTTTTTTTTTCTTTTTTTCAGATTTTATTTAATTATTTTTAGAAAGAGGGGAAGGGAGAGAGGCAGAGAGGGAGAGAGACATCAGTGTATGGTTGCATTTCACCTGTCTCCAGCCACAGACCTGACTGGAGACCTGGTTAGCAACCTGGTCATGCGCCTTGGCTGGGGAATCGAACCTTTGACCTTGGGTTCACAGGCTGGCACCTAATCCACTGTGGAAAAACTTTTAGTTTTTGCCCATTGAGTATGATGTTGGCTTCAGGTTTCTCATATATGGCCTTTATTATGTTGAGGTATGCTCCCTCCATTCCCATTTTGCTGAGGGTTTTGATCATAAATGGTTGCTGTACTTGATCAAATGATTTTTCAGCATCTATTGATATGATCATATGGTTTTTGTCTTTCAATTTGTTGATTTACAAATGTTGTACCATCCTTGCATCCCTGAAGTGAAACCCACTTGATCATGGTGTATGATTCTTGTAATGTACTGCTGAATCTGGTTGGCCAATATTTTGTTGAGAATCTTAGCATCTATGTCCATCAGGGATATTGGCTTATAGTTTTCTTTCTTAATTGTGTCTTGACCTGGTTTTGTGATTAGAATAATATTGGTTTCATAGGAAGTGTTTGGGAGTCTTCCCTCTTGTTGGATTTTTTGGAACAGTTTGAGAAGTGTAGGAGTTAGTTCTTTTTTAAATGTTTGGTAGAATTCACCTGTGTAGCCATCTGGTCCAGGACTCTTGTGCTTTGGGAGACTTTTGAATACTTCTTCAATTTCACTAGTTGCTATTCATCTATTCAGGATTTCTGCTTCTTCTGGATTCACTTTTGGTAGATGACACATTTTCCAAAATTTGTCCATTTCACCCAGGTTGTCCTATTTCTTGTCATATAGTTGTTTGTAGCAATTTCTTACAACCCTTTGTATTTCTGAAGTATCAGTTGTGATTTCTTCTCTGTCATTTCTGACTCTGTTTATTTGGGTCCTCTCTCTCTTTTTTTTTAATGAGTCTGGTTAAGACTTGTCAATTATGTTTATTTTTTCAAAGAACCAGCTCCTGGACTTATTTATTCTTTGAATTGTAGTTTGAATCTCTAAGTTATTTAATTCTGCTCTGATCTGGATGATTTCCTTCCTTCTACTTGCTCTGGGCTTTGTTTGTTATTGCTCCACTAGTTCTTGCAGCTCTATGGTTAGGTTGTGTGTATAAGCCTCTTCTGACCTTTTTAGGTGGGCTTGTATTGTTATGAATTTCCCTCTGACGACTGCCTTTGCTGTGTCCCATAGGTTTTGGGCTGTTGTGTATTCATTGTCATTTGTTTCCAGAAACTTTTCAATTTCATCTTTAATCACATTTTTTACTTATTCCTTACTTAAAACCATGTTAGTCAGTCTCCATCAGTTAGAATGTTTTTGGTTTTTTCCCTTGAGATTGGTTTCCAGTTTTAATCCATTGTGATCTGAGAAGATGCTTGGTATGATTTCAATTTTTTTGTATTTGTGGAGGCTTGTCTTGTGACCTACCATGTGGTCTATCTTAGAGAATGTTCCATGTGCATTTGAAAAGAATGTGTATTTTGCTTCTTTGGGTGAAAAGTTCTGTATATATCAGTTAGGTCCATTTCCTCCAGAGTGTTGTTCAATGTCACAACATTCTTAGTGGTTTTTTGTTTGGAAGATCTGTCTATTGTTGATAATGGGGTATTAAAATCCCCTACTATTAGTGTGTTGCTGTCTATATCCTTCTTGATGTCCTCCAGGATTTTCTTTATATATTTTGGAGCTCCTATGTTGGGTGCATATATGTTTACCAGAGTTATATCTTCTTGATGGATTGTTCCCTTAAGTATTATGAAATGTCTTTCTTTGTCTTTTTTTATGGCCTTCATCATAAAATCTCTTTTTTCTGAAATAAGTATTGCTTTTCCAGTGTTTTTTTTTTCATGTCCATTTGCTTGAAATATATTTTTCCATCCTTTCACTTTCAATCTGTGTCGATCTTTTGTGCTGAGGTGGGTCTCTTGAAGACAGCATAAAAGCAGGTCATGGTTTCTTATCCATTCAGCACCCGATGTCTTTTGATTGGCATATTTAATCCATTTACATTTAAGGTTATTATTGATAGATATTTATTGCCATTTTTCCACTTTGTACTTGTGTTCCTCTCTATCTCTCTCTGCTTCTTCATTTTTTAAAAGCAAACCATTTAGTATTTCTTGCAATGCTGGTTTGGTAGAGATGTATTCTTTTAATCTTCTTTTGTGTGGGAAAGCCTTCTTTCTCCTTCCAATTTGAATGAGAGCCTTGCTGGGTAGAGTATTCTTATTTTTTTGTTTTGTTTGTTTGTTTGTTTTTTGCCTTTCCCTTCTGGCTTGTATTGTTTCTGTTGAATAATCATTTAATAACTTTATCAGAGCCTCATTGTATGTTATTTGCTGTGTCTCTCTTGATGTCTTTGAAATTTGCCATTTTAATTACAATGTGTCTTGGAGTGGGTCTGTTTGGATGCATCCTCATTGGGACCTTCTGTGCTTCCTGAACTTGAGTAATATTTTCAATCATCATGTTAGGGAAGTTTTCTCTCATTACTTTTTTTAACAGGTTTTTCATTCTTTGTTTCTCATCTCCTTCTGGTATCCCTATGACACAGATATTATTGTGTTCCATATTGTCCTGTAGCTTTCTTATAACCTCTTCATTCTTGTTCAGTCTTTTTTCATTCTGTTGCACTGTCTTGAAATATTTCTTTATGTTGTCCTCCAGCTAGCTGATCTGATCTTCTGCTTCCTCTAGCCTACTCTTCCTTCTACTGTAATCTTCAATTCAGAAATTGTATTCTTCATTTCCTCCTGGCTCTTATTGAGAGTTTCTATATCCTTTTTAATACTGCTATAGTTCTCAGTAAACTCTTTGTAGCTTCCCTGGAGTTCTTTGTAGTTCCCCTGGAGTCGTTTATAGTTTTCTTTGAGCAGGCTGAGCTCATTGAGCTTCTCTAGCATCATTATTTTGAATTCCATATCTGATAGTTTGTTTGCCTCTGTTTCATGTAGTGGTCTTTCTGGGAATTCCTCCTTTCCTTTTGGTAGTGGACTGATTCTTTTTTCCCTAATTTTGGGTGACTGTTATTGTTTATTTTTGTCCTGGATTAATCTGTGTTGAATCCCTGCCTTGTGGAGTGCGCTTCTGTGTTAGGAGATTTGTGGAGTTCAGTGTTGCAGTGTCCTAGATTTCCTCAACTTGTTGCTCTTGGGGTGCCTTTTATGTTATTAATTTGGGCTATCTGGTTGTATTTTGGATTTGCTTTATGTGTTGCTCCTTTCCGTCCAGTTGGCTGATTGAGAGACACTCCTTCTTTCCCATCTTATACACTGTTTCTGAGCTGCTCCTAAAACAGAACTACCCTTCCAGGCAAAATAACTACACCTTCAGAGATACCTATCTCCTTTAATCCCTATTTTGACTGTGTATGAACCTAGCTAAATACCCATACCCTCCAAGGTAACCCCCACTTTTAATCACACTCTCAGCTGTAACTTAGCCAGTCTGAATAGGGATATAAGACTCTTATAAGAGTGAGAAAATGAGTAAGTTGACTAAAATATAGATAATTTTGAAGGATGCAAAGGGGTAGCAAAGATAGTGAGGATGTGAGAGAGAAAGCCAAGTTATCTCATATAGAAATGGGGAGGGGGAACTCAGAATGCCTTAAGTGCAAGTGAACAGTATAAGCCTATAGATATAGTTGCCGCATCTACCTCCCTCTCCACCCTCAATGAGCACTGATTGGTCCAGGTGGAGCCAGGAAAAAAGAATGTGTAGTCCTTAGTAGTGCACCCCTGAAAAAAAGTTTTAAGTGTATGGGAAGGGGTGGAATGCTTTGATTGAGGACTGGGAATGAGTTGTAGCAGGAGAGTGAGTAGAAGAAGGGTCTTGGGTTGTTAGGTGGATTGAGATAAGGGAGGAGTAAATATATGGGAATTAGGATACACTATGATAAAAACAGTATTTACTTAAAATGCACTAATTGTGAGTGTTGGAAGTAACTTTGGAAAAGGATATATTAGGGATTAATAGTTCATGTAGCTCTGGGTGTAACTCAGGTGCTTGAGATTAGCAGAGATCCATTTCTTGAGTCTGCCTCTTTCCCTTGATCAAGTCTCTGCAGTCTACAGTCAGGCTGTGGGGCCTTGGAGTGGCAGGGCCTGTCACTGTTACAGTGTGGACTGATACTGAGTGCCACACCCCTGGTAGACTGAGACTGAGCCTCCAGTAGCCTAGCTGAGTTTCTGTACTACTGGCATTTTGGGGCCCTTCCTTTGCTGGCTGGTTCTTTGTGATGAACTGCAGGGTGCTTTTGTGGTGTTGATGGCTACTCCTCCCCCTCCAGCTCCCTGAGGAGGTTTCCACCTGAGATGGGCACTTGACTTCAAGGTGGGGTGGCCTGCAACTTTGTTTGCTCTGGTGATGGCTAGCCCTCCCCCTCCAGGTCTTGGAGGAGGTTTTTGCAGCCCATGTCTGCAAAGAGCACCTGGCTCCCTGTTGGTCCTACAGCGTTCATTCGTGGGCCATGGCTAGGCCTCCCTGTCCAGCTCTTTGTGGAGATTTTCATTATGTTTGATGGGCTCCTGGTTCTGTGGGGAGCCCCACAGTGACGGCACTGGTGATGGCTAGCCCTTTCCCTCCAGCTCTAAGAGGAGGTTTATGCCACCTGCAATAGGTGGGCAGGTTGCTCCAGCAGCAGATTCCCTGGGGTTTCCGTGGGAGCCTGTGGGATGGTGTGGGTGTGCGGGGATGGGCCTCCCTTCTCGCTGGGGCTCTGAGCTGCCCTCTCCCTGGGTGGTGCAGAGGCACAGTTTTTGGCCCTCTGCCAGGCCAGTGTACTTCCCTGCTCCCCAGCTTCTGCTCCGGGATGGTCTTTCCTCCTCCACCTCTGACCCCAGGAGTAGCTTCCTCTCAGCTTCTGGAGCACCGCTCTCATGCCCCTCCCCTGAAGGAGTTCAGTTCTTCAATCCCTCTGGACTTTGCGCTCACTGTCCACATTTCACTGCTCAGATTTCTAGTCACCCATGAGCCTGAAGCTGTCTCCAGTCAGAGCTGCTCCTCTGGGCAGAGCTGCCACTGCCCAAAGCTGACCCGGGCCCACAGGCCCAGCCAGTTTGGAACTGTCTCACCTGCTCTCCTATAGATCTCTGCAGCCTCTGGGCTGTGCATCCCTGAGTCCAGATGCTGAAGGCTACAATTCACTGGGACCTGCCAGTGTCTCTTGCTCCCTACTCTCGAGCTGCTCTGGCACTTGAGAACTCTGTCAGCACTACCATCTACTCTCTCACCACCTTTCTCTCTCCCCCGAAAGATGATTTTAAAAAATAAATGTATTGAAGTTAATAACTGGTAGAGCCAGATTTCAAATGTAGATCTATCAGATTCTAAACTCAAGATGCCTGCTTTCAATAGCGTCTCTGTTATGGGTTGACATGGGTGTCCTTCAAATGTATATGTTGAAGTTCTAACCTGAAGCTTATTTGAAAAAGGGTCATCACAGACATAATCACTTATGATAAGGTCATAATGGAGTAGGATGGGTCCATAATTGAACATAAATGTATCCAAATAAAAAGAGAAAATTTGGAACAGACATTTCTGCAGGGACAAGGCTATGTGACATTGAAAAAAGAAATTGGGATGATGGAGCAGAAGCCAAGGAACACCAATGTCTGCAAGAAAACCACCAGCATCTTGGAGAGAGACATGGAACAGATTCAGTCTCACAGCTGTCACCAGAAACCAACTCCGTTGACATCTTGATTGTGAACTTCTACCCTCTAGAACTGAAGAAAATGTAGATCCAATGTTAAAACCACAGTTTGTGGTACTTTGTTGTGTCACCCCTAGGAAACTAACACAAGTATCTCAAAATACACAGATCTTCTCTTATTTCCCTTACATTATTATTTTATGCATATTGATTCTTACTAATATTGAGAATATGAAATCATTTTGACTATACTTGAAGCCTTGCAAAAACTAATTTAACTTGTTGAAAAAATGGTCAGGCACTTGGAGCAGGCACTTGCAAATTAGGTTGATTAAAATAATTTTCTTCTACAGGCACAGAGGAATGTTAGATAAAGTAAACCAAAAACTGTTTAGATTAGACAACTAAATTAAAAAGAAGGCAAGTTACCACAAATAGCCACCACAATCTTGAGAAAGAAGAACAAGGTAGGAGGAATCACAATACCGGACTTCAAACAATACTACAAGGCTACTGCCATCAAAACAGCCTGGTACTGGCATAAGAATAGACATATAGATCAATGGAACAGAATAGAGAGCCCAGAAATTAACCCAGGACTCTAGGGTCAACTCATATTTGACAAAGGGGGAAGGAACATCCAATGGAGTAAAAACAGTCTCTTCAACAAATGGTGTTGGGAGAACTGGACAGCAACATGCAAAAAGATAAAACTAGACCACCAACTTA
>PVIW01011874.1:0-35070 GCA_004026585.1 Noctilio leporinus | reverse complement strand
CCCCTTTCCCCCTGACCACTGAAGGCCTATTCACTGTATTCATATATTTGGTTCTGTTTTTCTTGTTGTTCGTTTTGTTCATTATTGTCATGTAATGGGTGAGATCATATGGTATTTGTCCTTCACTCACTGGCTTATTTCCCTAAGCATAATACTCTCCAGTTCCATCCATGTTGTTGCAAAGGGTAAAGTTCCTTCTTTCTTTCTGCTATATAGAATTCCATTGTGTCAATGTACCAAAGTTTTTTGATCCAATCATCCACTGATGGGCACTTAGGCTGTTTCCAGCACTTGGCTATTGTAAATAGTGCTGCTATGAACATAGGTGTACATAGGTTCTTTGGTGTTTCAGGATTCTTTGGGTATAGTCCAAGTAGTGGAATTGCTGGATCAAAAAGGCAGTTCCAACACATTTCTAAACACTGCAATGAATGTGTTCTCTCCAGCATAGGAAAGCAAAGCATGATTAATTTTGCAACTAAATGATTCTATGGAGCCATGTAATTAAGATATAAAGAACAAGAATGCCTAAGTCAGTCTTTGAGGAAAAAGCGAGGCCTAAAATTAAACTTAATATCTGTTGTGGGAGAGGAAAGAAATTTTTCATCTACCCTTCTAGGTTCTTGGCTGAGACATCCTTCTATAACAACAAACGGAATAACAGAAGTAAGACAAACAGAAATTTAATAGCATGTATATCTCTGTATACCTGGAAGATTCTAAAGAAAACTGAGTAACTCCTTAAAAGAGCTCATTCCATCACCCTGAATATTATCTATAGCTAAAGACAAAGGAAGATGTTGGGGTGGGGAAACAGTTTTGGGGGTTATCAGAGAAAGCAGGATAAGGGTAAAGTTGTTGGGCAGATTTAAGTTCTTGCCAGACTCCCATTGATAAGAATTTCTAGAGATTTAAAATCCTTCACCTCCTATTACATAGAAGGAGACACCTTACAAATGGAGATTTCACTTATAAATGTAAATGTCTCTTACAGATAGGGCAACTCCCACTGTTTTCAGAAGTTCACAAGTGTCTGCTGTTTCTTAAAAATAACTAGCTCAACGTCCTGACCCGTGTGGCTCAGGTGGTTGGGCTTGTACTGCAGGAGAGGAGCCCCGTTAGATTCCCGTCCTGGTACAGTTAGATTCCCAGTCCAGCACACGCCTGAGTTGTGGGTGCAATCCCTGGTCAAGGCACTTACAAGAGGCAATTGATAGATGTTTACCTCCCTCTGTTTCTCCCTCTCTTCCCCGTCTCTAAAAATAAATGAGTAAAATCTTTTAAAAATAATAGTTCAAAATAATATCTCAAAGAGGCATATTTTGGGGGGGTGCATATTCTGCCAATCTACATTGTGAAGTGTGTTATATTCTCAAATAATCTAATTTGTCACAATGTTTCAGTAAAAAAGGGTGATTGAAACATTATTTCTAATTGTTAAATAGTAAAAGAGGTTCAGAGAAACAAATACTAGAACTAACTTTTACAGAGCCATTTCTGTACGCCAGACCTATTTGTGAACATTATATTATTATCAACTCTAAGAGGAAATCTCCATTAACTAAGGGACCTCCTGTCCCAATCATTTTAACTAGCACCTCTTTCAGTTAATCCAAATGGCCTTCCCATTTATCTGAAATAAACAGACAATTTATTTAAGGAATCTATATTCAATTGAGCAGACTGAAAATGAAAGAAAAAGAAGAGAAATGAAAATAAAGAGAAAGTAAGATAGGAGCAGAAGATAAACAAAAGGCAAGTGGGGAATGACAGAGACAGATCAGAGCAACAAGGAGAACGAGAGGGTCAGGAGGGAGGAAGGTTAGAAATACAGCTCTTGAATCTTAAAAAAAAAAAAGTATGTAGTGTGAATCTGAGTAACCAAACTTCCGTTTATTTTTGTACACACCCATAGCTCAAATGCACATATTTCAGAGGCCCCAGCATGACATTAGACAATGTCAAAATAGGTTATCATGTTCAAGTCTTGGAGTTAATGTTCAGGAGCAGCCAAAAGCAGCTTCTAGAAGAGGGAACAATCAAGGGAGGGATATTGATTTAGCGAGCTCTAAAAGCAGCCTTCCCGGAAAGGCTTTGCCAACCTCCAGCTGTTCATTAGTTAATGAATATGAAATATTGACTGAAGGATGGCCCCACAGGTGTTCCTTTTCCACACAGGAAAACAATTTCATTTCAAACCAATTGATTGCAATAGCTGTCAGCCAGTGACAGTGGTTGAGTGGGGCAGGGAGATAGTCCTTTGTCTCCCACCCTCTTCCCAGACCCTGAGGCTAAGGTGGGCCTTTTCCCTCAACTAGGTGGGGCAGGTCTTAAAATAAAGACAAAGGGTCACACCTGTTTCTGTCTTCTTTATAAATAATTTAGGACAGGGACAAATTGAATCTCAATTTTGGTAACTATGGTGGCTAAAAGCCTATTTTATTTTTAATTAACTCCCATGAATTTATTTTAAAGTGTATTTAAAAAATAAACTTGCAGCCCTGGCTGGTGGCACAGTGGATAAGGCACTGGCCTGTGAACCCAACAGTCGCTGGTTCGATTCCCCAGCCAGGGCACATAACCAGATTGCAAGCCAGGTCTCCAGCCAGGCCCATGACTGGAGGCAGGCGAAAGGCAACCATACATTGATGCTTCTCTCCCTTCCCTCTCTCTGAAAATAAATAAAATCTTTAAAAATAAATAAATAAATAAACTTGCATATACAGCCCTCAACTTCATGAATAAAGCCAAAAGAACCATTTATATTTCATGAAATGTATTTTAAACTGAGGGTCCTCCTAATTCTGAGTTGATTTAAACTGTAATTTTAAAGCAATCATTTTTTCCTTCTCTCAGCACTTCACTGATCTGACCTTAGTCTCTCACTTTGATGATCATTGACCCCTGAACCAGCAGAAGACAATAGCCCAGTTCTGGTGAATGGTCACAAGGTTTAAACCCCTAGCAGGCTAAACATAACATCTTAATCAAAGTTATGTTTCTGCAATTAAACCCTAAGGCGGGCTGACCCCTTTGGCTATGCCTTCTTGAAACCAGTTCTGGATGCTGGAGTTGACCTCAGAGTTGTTCTCAAGGCCTAAAGAAATGATTTATTATATGACTCTGAACCCTTAACCCATGGTGTCTTGTGATTTTGCCCTACATAATCTATAACCTACACACCATTTGGGATATCTGGACTTTCAGAGCACAAGCTCACACATTTTCAGGTTGGCTGCTTCCAATAAACTAATTCCTTTCTTTCGTGCAAAATCCTATTCTTGGTTTTGTTGTTGCTGATTTTCCTCACAGCACACAGGCAGAACAAACTTATTACTGGGCTTTGGTAACAGTATTTTTTTATAAGACAAGCAGTGTGCAGACAACTATAAACACAGGCTAGAATGTCAATGGCTGGAATTTGAAAAACATGGATTTAGGAAAGATGAACCAGGAAGGTTAGAAGCATGGTTGGATGGATTGTTGGAAAAGTGGATGGTTGGGTGTGTGATAAATCAGGGGTGGTCACTTAAGATACTACTTAGCCTAATTATTTGCTAGTGCAAAGTAGATGCCATTGGATTGAAGGGAAATGGAAGTAAACATGAGCTCATCTGGTTTTCAACCAGAATGGTTGCGGGGCAATCCACTGACAAATAAGCTGTCAATCTATGTTAATTTAAATGTTGATTTTTCTTATGATCTCAGGATCTCACCAAAATTGGTTAATATCATGGGCTCTGGAGTCAGAATTCCCATATTAAATTCTAGCTCTTACTTGCTGTTGACCTTGGGCAATTTGCCTTACCTCTGTGCCTAATGCCCCTTAGCTGTAGAACAAGGCCAAATCATAGAATCTACTGTGAAGGGGATTGCTGAGAAGTTTACAAATAAAGACAGTGAAAACAATCAACCAACAAATCCAAATTGACATTAACTGATGGAAAATTTTGTTTTGCTGGAGTTAAATCAACAATATTGAGCATAATAAAATGAAAAGATACTTGCATGTTTTAAGTTTCACTTCTCCTTTTGAATCTTTCAATTTCAGATTAGCATTATTATCAATTCTGTATTTTCTATTTTAACCACAAAGTTATTTTTATTATCTAATCATTAGTTTGATGAAAGATTCAATTAATTATGTACTCCAAAATACAATATTGAATTTTTAAACACCTGTCTAATGAAAAATTTATTTTGATGTATATATTACTTTATATATTTTTTAATTTTTAAAAAAAGATTTTATTTATTTACTAATTATTTTTTAAAATATATGTAAATTTATTATTTCTAGAGAGAGGGCAAGGGAGAGAGGCAGAGAGGGAGAGAGACATCAATGTATGGTTGCCTTTCATGTGCCTCCAGCTACAGAGCTGACTGGAGACCTGGCTTGCAACCTGGTTATGTGCCCTGGCTGGGAATCAAACCAGCGACCTTTGGGTTCACAGGCTGGCACCTATCCACTGAACCACCAGCCAGGGCCTATATATATACTACTTTATATTTTTTGTAGGCATCCTCTAACTTATTTCCAGTCATTCCTCCTTGAATCTATCCATACCTTTGCGCCATCCATTCCTTTTGATTGTGGGCTGGTTTCAGCAAAACAGATATAATCAATAGAATGTGACAAAAGTGATGGGATATCATTTTTATGATTAGATTAAAAGATTTTGCCCCTTGGTCTCACCATCTCTTTCTGTCTCAGAGTCTCTCTCTCTTTCATTCTTGATCTGGGGGAAATGAGCTGTCATGTCCTAAGTAGCGCTATAGAGAGTTTCACATGGCAGAAACTGATATTGTTACCAAACCCTATAACAATATGAGTTACCAAGACAAACTGTTCTGGAACAGCTGTGTGATTTGATTGCTCACTGCTAAGAAGCGTGACTTCCATGAGCTTGGTTTAAAAAAAAAAGGGGGGGGGCATTTATTTAAAGGTTATACAGATTTAGAATAATGGCAGATTTCTGCCATTATGTACTGCTCCCTTTAAAAACACCAAAAACACATAATCCTGCCTTCCTTTGCCAAACCAGGCCACTTTCAGAATATACCTGAACAGAGGTACCATCTTTCAGGAAACCAGAAGTCTGCTCAGCATTACCAGCCACACAGTTCAACTCCAAACATCTCTCACAAATCTGGGTTGCCAGCAGGTGCCATGCAGTTAGCTCTTCCACCATCAACTAAGAGACTTGTATATGGGTAACTGAGCAGGAACACCCCACACCCTCTGCAGCTCCCCGCCCCCCAGCTCTGTTGACTCACTAGACTTCAGACTTCCAGACCTCCTCCTTCTTACTCCAAATCCAGTGGTTTCTTCAGCATGCCCTCATGTAAGTGTTAGGCACAAATTTTCCTGTGTGATCTCATATCTGGTCCTTCTTATGGTATGTTAGTGTCTGCCATTTTTGTCAGTTTCCCCAAATATTTTACCTTCTTTTGGCTGCCATCTTTTGTCAGAGCTTTCAAAAGTTCCCAGTGACACACAGACATCCAGGGTGGGCATCTAGCCCCTGCATCTCTCGCAGGGGTGCATCTGGCTCTGTCAAGAGTCCCTGAATATTCTCAGAGTCACATACACAATCTTTCCTGGGCAGCAGCCGTCTTTCTTTCAGGAATGCAGGGCTATTAACTTGCATTGTTATGCAATGTATTTAAATGTTTTATCATCCACTCCCTGCTTTCCCCCAATCAAGGGTTGTGGACAATATGCTCTGCACCCAGTTACAGTACCCAAGCCTGAACATGAACTTGACCACACCTGCATGGCCTCTTCTAAACTACAGACTCTAAAGCTCTCAATTAAATCTTATAAACATGAATCTTTTCTGAAAGAAATTCAGGAACATATATTGTTCAAAGCTTGTATAGTTGATTCTTCTTCAGTATGTCCACAGACATGGTTTATAATTCATGAATATCTTCTTTTTTGTTTCAAGATAAAAATAAATTGAGGCCTTTTCTGATCTGAAGGTCAGTAAACTAATGAAGTCTTACAAGTTAACAAATAAAATGTAGCTTTTTGTATTTATTTGTAGTGAAATGTACAATAAATATTTATTATATTACAGCATATTTAATACTTGTTATTAAATGTACAGCCTACAACACAGACGTTAATCGACTTCTTTTTCAATTAAGTCAGGCAATTGAAATGCACCCATCTCCACAACAAAGAAAGAATTAATTATAAAATATCATCTTGGTTGGTTCATAAATCAGTGCAGCCCCTTGAAAAGTGGCTTAGCCATATATATATCAAGAGCCTTAAAAACGTTTATTATCTTTCCACCAATAATTTTCACTGCTAAAATGTACCCCAAAGGAAATGATCATAGAAGTGAACAAACATTCATATTTATTTATATAAAGTGATTTCATTTATAATATCACAAAGTGGGAAATAACCAAAATATATAACTGTAGGGGACTGTTTTAATGAATAATTATGTAACGTATAGAAGACAACATATTATGCAGCCATTGCAATTACATTTTTAGTGGCAGGGGAGAAAATGTAGCACAATCTAATACTGAAGCAAAAGCTTTAACACTCAAGGGATGCCTAAGGCTGCCAAATACACAAACATAAGATGTCTAAAAAGGAGCCTGAATTTTGTGTCTTTATGTAGTAAGTAGGAACAGGAACTCATAAAATGCCAAAAGGTTAAAGAAAACGCAGTGGGAAGTGAAGAATGAAAGGCATTAGGCGATAGGTGGAGTATTCACAGAGACCACCCTCTACCTGCATCTATCACACATGCCATCTACGGGTCTTCGTTAGTGCTTCTCAACCTGGCTGCACATTGGAGTCTTTCAAAAATCCTGATGCTTAGGCTCTATCAAGCCCAACAAATCAGAATCTCTAGGACTTAGAACCCAGATATGAGAATGTTTATTTTTAAGCTCCTTAGGTGATTCCAACATGCAACAAGTTGAGAACTTGATTAAAGACAGTTAACATTGAGGTTCTACCCGTTGTGCAGTATAAGGGAGGAAAGGAATTAAGTCACAGCATCCCATGTTTGTTTTCTTCATTCATCCTTCTGTCTTCTGAGTAGAGTTCTGAGGGTCTCCTGAATACATCAGTGAAGAACATCATCAAACTTTTTGTTCCGGGAAAGACAGGGGTGGTCTTCCTCTTTTAGAATCCTCCTCATTGTGAACGGGGGGCTAGATGATGACCTAGGCATATCCTTTCTACAGTTTTCTCCCATAAATAGTTCTAGGTTCTAGCTTCAGCCTGCCACTGGGATTACAACAGCATTTCCTATCATGTTAGTAGTTTTACAAGAATCAGTTTATAGTCCAAGACTAGTTCCAAGTACATATACACAAGCTTGATGTTCAACATTTAAAAGTCCAGGATAACACATTCACTTTGACTTTTGCTTAGATAGAAAAGCTATGTTTTACACAAGAAGAAAAAACAAAAAAAAGACCTGATATCAGTACAGAGATATTGGGAAGCTGCCTCAGCAATGAAACAAATAAAGAAAGGAAGGAATTAATGAATGAATACAAATAAAAATAATTTTAAAATAGAAATTCATTGCTTTCCTAAATTAAAATTTGCCAACTGTCATCCCTAGGTATTAAACACACACTAGTTTACAAAATATTTGAGTTTGAGTCCCCTTACAGTCCTCACTGCCACATCAAGGCCCTTTAAAGCATTTGGGTCCCATGATTGTTATCAACACTTGTTGAGTGTTTTTAATGAAGGATTTTCTCAAAGATTGACATGTAACACTAATCAATTTAACACTGATTCCAGCAAAGAATCACATTCTCTATTCTCTCCTTAAAGGATCCTGGACACAAGCTTAGAAAAACAGCTTTTCAATTCCTCAGATACTAACTCAAACAAATTGTGGAATCACCAAGGACAGGGCCTGTAGCTCCATCTGACACCACTTCATCAGAGCACCAATTGTCAAGTTCTGTTTCTGGCCACAGAGAGGCTGGGCAGTATGTTATCCACCAGCAGCAGGGCCAGGAAAGAAGCAAAGTTGAGAGCTGCAAGCAAGCTGGTCCCCTGAGCAGAGAGCTGTCCCATCCTCTCCTGAGTGAAACCTTCCCCTTTTTCTAACAAAGGTCCACAGTAAGAAGTAACAAATCTCCCCTTATTTAAGTGACACGTACATTTGTTTGCCCTTCATTCAATAGATAGAATTCAATATAGATATGGTTTACAGAGACAAACATTCTCCCCACTGTCCTCAGAGCACTAATTCGTATATAAAGAGTTCAGCAAATATTAGCTGAATGAATGAGAGCTCTATAGAACAACCCTCAGGTTAGCTTACATACTCAGCATGTGTACCTCAGGCAGTGTCTGAAATGTTACAGGGTTGCTATGGATGTTACAGAGTGGGAGAAAACCAAAATCCCCCACTCTGCAGTTTGGAGATGGGGGTAGGGTGAGGCTAGATGGATTAGCCTTTGTCTTTTTTACGCCAATAAAACAGGAGGACCTTACCCAGAGGATAGTGATGAAAGGCTTATAGTACTATACAAAATTCTGTAAGTGGTCAGAACTGTTTATTGTACACATTACATCAAAGGGGATTTAAAATAGAGGGCAGCCATCAATCTCTTACCTCCCCTGGATGAACATGCACACAGACTTGCTCTCAGTCCCCACTTCTCTGCCCCGGATGAACATGCAGATAGGGGCTTGCTTTCTCCCTTGGGTGACCAGCAGACAGACTCACAGCCTGAGAAACAAGAAAGAACTCACCTGGTTTGGGCGGGGGGTGGAAAGGTGGGTGTGGTGCAAAGGTGGGAAGGGAGACATGCAGCTTGCACAGAGATGGGGAATTGCATGTGGGGAGTGCGCTCAAGACCCTCCCTTAATTGGCTTTAGCAGCTGCTGGGAACTTTTCATTTATAACCAGAATGCTAAATTGTTAACTGTTGTGTTTCTTAAAGACATTATCTTTTGCTTGTGTGTTTGAAAACAAGCCTAATCGGGAAGGACTATATGTTTTGAGTGTTTTTAAAGGGAATGGAATTTAACAGCATAGTTGCACCTTTAATATAAATCTGTATACCTCTCAAATAAACAAAATACCTTTTCTTTTCACCAAATTCTGTTATTAAGAGTCATTTCTGGTGGCAGGCAAAATAGGCCCATTAAACTGAGGACACCCCCCACCAAAAAGTCCTGTTACAAACCTGCTAAAAATATCCAAGCCCATTGGCTCCAGGCCTTTGCCATTTGGGTCACTCAGAACAAATTAAGATTGACAATGCAACCAGGATACATAGCTCAATCCACCCAAAGTTTTCTTTACCAATAGGGAATCCAACATAAGACCAGTAATCCCTATAATCCCATGGGCCAAGCAATTGTGGAACATGCCCACCATATCTTTAAAATCCTTCTAAACAAACAAAAAAGAGGGAATGTGGATTCCTCCCTTCAAAATTTGATCATGTTAGCTATGTGTACTTAAAACTTTTTGAATTGTGATGACTCCCTCACTTCAGCAATTGAAAGACACTTTTGCCACCATAAGTCAGAAGACAAGGGACTTCGCTCCATGGTATTAAACAGGGACCTTCAAGGAGAAGGAAACTGGGAGGGACCAGTAGATTTATTAACATGGGGAAGAAGGTATGTTTGTGTTTCAACCCCAACAGGTCCTCTGTTGTTACCTGCCAAAAGAGCTCATTGCTGCGATAAGAGGCAGTGGATGGTGGAATCTAACCAGGAGAACTCAGGCCCCCAGGCTCTAAGAGATAGGCCTCAACACTGTGGGTCCAGCCCTCTGGAGGTGGTCCAGCCCTCTGGAGGTGGTACAGCAGACACAAATTGACCAGGAAATTCTCACCCCACTCTCAGCTGTAGAATCTGCAATAATGTGGCTAGGATAATGATGGGATGCTCTTGCCACCTGTCAACAGCTCACCTGTGATCCTGCCTTCTCCAAGCTCTGCGTTACCTGCTGAAGTGGAACTCCAGTCAGCATTCCCGGGAGGAGATTCACCACCAGCTATGTGGAGCTTTTTCCACCAACCTCAAAACCCAGGTTGATCAGCACCAGCTCGAGCTCCATCAGCAACTAGAGGACATCAAGTGTCTTACTAGGCAGAAGATCTTCCAGACCCTTCACAACAATCTGCAAGGGCTGAATCCTGAGAACTGGTTTGAAAGACTGAGTCTGTGGCCACAGAATATCCTCCGATTGTGATTGTTTTCTGTGCACTAAGATGCATTTGCAAACTGTTCTCTAGGGACTGAGTCTGCAAGAAGTAAATGGCAGGCTTCATTGGTCTCACTACTATATCCACCATCTCAAACAAAGAAGGGGGAGATGTTGGAGACCACATGGTCTGGTTCTTAGGAACTGTAGCCCCATACAAGCAAGGCCAGAACATTGGGCCTGTAGAACTTGACCAGAAAACTGGCAATGCTGGAGGCAACACAACCTGGCATTAGCCAGGAGGTTTCTGTGGGAAATCTGGCCTAAGGAAACTATATTTTATCCCCTGAAGCCTGTTTTGCTCTCCATCTCCCCAGTTAATGTATACCAGATATTTATGCTCAAAGTACAGAAAGACCTCATATACCCTGCCTTATGACCACCTGGAGTCTTCTTGTTCGGCCAGCCCTGACCTGAGGGGGATCTCTGCATTCCTTCAATTGTTATTTCTGAACAATATCTATTTTCTATAGTCAGCACTATATGACATTGATTAATGAACTTTGCATGCATACTATATACCCCCAGGTAATGTGAAGTCAATAAAAAGCCTTGGAAGAAGGTGCTCAGAGTACTTCTCCCTAGCGAGATTTGCCAGCCCTTTCCTTCCCCAAGCAGATATTGCATTGGCAGGCTTATTTTATCTGCAATCGGGAGGACTTCACAGGACAGGGCCTCCCACAAGTGTCTATTCAGGTCCTTTGTTCATTTTTTTAGTTGGGTTGTTTGTTTTTTTGGTGTTGAGATTTTTAAGTTCTTTATAAACTTTGAATATTAACCCCTTATTAGATGTATTAGTAAATATGTTCTCCAATTCCATGAGTTGTCTTTTTATTTTCTTAATGATTTTGTACATCAAGAAATCTTTGCTGTACAAAAAATCTTTAGTTTAATATTATTTGTTCTTGTGTTTCCCTTGCCTGGGGAGATATATCCCATAAAAATTGCTATGAGCAATGTCTGAGAATTTGCTATTTATGTTTTCTTCTAGGATTTTTATGGTTTCAGGTCTAACATTTAAGTCATTGATCCATTTTGAATTTATTCAAAATGGTGTAAGAAGGTGGTCTCACTTTATTTTTCTGCACACATCTGTCCAATTTCCCAACAACATGTATTGGATAAACTATCTTTAGCCCATTGTATGTGTTTGTTTCCACTGGAAAATACTAATTAACTATAAATATGTGGGTTTATTTCTGGGCTCTATTCAGTTCCATTGATCTATGTGTCTGTTTCTATGCCAGTACTGTGTTGTTTTGATTACTATAGCTTTATAGTATAGTTTGATAGTAGGTAACATGATTCTTCCAACTTTGTTCTTCTATCTCAGGATTACTCTCACTATGTGGGACCTTTTGTGATTCCATATAAATTTTTGAAATATTTGTTTTTGTCCTGTGAAATATGTTATTGGAATCTTGATAAAAATTGCATTGAATCTATTGATTGTTTTAGGTAGTATGGACATTTTAATAATGTTAATCCTTCCTATCCATGAACATGGTATGTGTCTCTACTTATTTGAATCTTCTTCAGTTTCTTCAGTGTCTTATAATTTTCTGAGTACAGGTCCTTCATATTTTTGCTTAGGTTTATTCTTAGATATTTTATTCTTTCTGAAGCAATTGTAAATGGAATTATTTTCTTAATTTCTCTTTTTGTTTATTCATTATTGGCATATAGAAATTTAGCTGATTTCCAAATATTAATTTTGTATCATTATACTTTGCTGATTTTATTGATTAGTTCTAGTAGTTTCTTGGTGGAATCTTTGAGGTTCTGTATGTACAATATCATGTCATCTGCAAATAATGACAGTTTTCCTTCTTCCTTTTCAATTTGGAAGCCTTTTATTTCTTCTTCTTATGTGATTGCTGTGGCTAGGACATGCAGTACTATCAGGGTCCCCCCGGGAAAGTGTTGAGGCTTGGGGCCCTGCACAGGCAAGGTGAAACCTGTAAAACCTGACTGGAAAACCAAGAAAGCTGGGTGCATATGAGCCTCCATGCTATAGCCAGTGGGCCCTGGTGAGAATTGAAACATACTTTAGCCTCTTTGAAGCTTGGCTTGTTCTTTCACCTCATTTAATTCTCTTGTTGTATCAACAGCAGAGATTTTAAAAATTTGAATGCACATCCTGACCTGAGTGAAATCCCAGTGCTGCTTCACCTGTTTTCCAGTTTTCCTGTAATTAGCATGGTTTAGCATTGATTGACAAGCTACATGCCTTCAAGTTTACCACTTTCAATAAAAAAATCTTTGGGGATAGCAAATGAGGCTTTTGTCCTCGAGGCACTAGTCAGACTTCTTTGTATTGTCTTTACCTGGTTTTGGAATGAAAATGCTGGTCTTGCACAAGCTGCCTGGGAATTATTTGTTTCATCTGTGGCACCAAGGGATCTCTGCCAGTCAGGGGTCCTCCATACAGTACTATATTGAATGAGAAGTGAAAGTGGACATCCCTATTATGTTCCTGATCTTAAGGGGAACACTTGTAAGCTTTGCCTATTGAGTATGATGCTAACAGTGAATTGGTCATATATGACCTTTATTATGTTTCAGTATATTCCCTGTAATCCCACTTTGCTGAGAGTTATTATTATAAATGGTTGCTGGATTTTATCAAATGCTTTTTCTGCATATACTGATATCATCAAGTGGTTTTTATCCTTCATTTTGTTTATGTGGTGAATCACATTTATTGATTTGTGAATGTTGTATCAACCTTGCATTCTTTGAATAAATCCACTTGATCATAATGTATGATTTTTTTGATGCATTGTTGTATTTGGTTTGATAACATTTTGTTGAGGATTTTAGTGTCTATGTTCATCAGGGGTATTGACCTGTAATTTTCTTTCTTTGTATTGTCTTTACCTGTTTTTGGAATTATGAAAATACTGGCCTTGTAAAATGAGTTTGGGAGCCTTTCCTTCTCTTGTATTTTATAAAATAGTTTGAGAATAAGAGCCATTAGTTCTTCTCTGAGTGTTTGGTAAAATATTTTGTGAAGCCATCTAGTTCAGAGTTTTTGTTTGTTGGGAGTTTTTTAAATTACTGCTTCAATTTTACTAAGTGTACTTCTATCTATTCAGATTCTCTGATTTTTTCTGATTTAGTTGGAAATATTGTATGTTTCTAGGAATTTATTTATCTTATCTAGGTTGTCCTGCTTGTTAGCAGGTAATTATTCATAATATCTTCTTACTATCCTTTGTATTTACTTGGTGTAAATTGTTATTTCACCTCTTTCATTTTTTATTTTATTTATTTAGGTCCTTTTCCTTTTTTTCTTGGTGAGTCTAATTAAATGTGTGTCAGTCTTATTTATCTTTTCAAAAAACCAGTTCTTGGATTCACTGATCTCTTGAATCATTTTATTTCATTTTATTTTATTATTGTTGTATTACATTCATCCCACTCCCCCGCCCCGCTCCTCCCCATCTTTCCACTCCCCACCCACCAAAGTCAATCCCACTTGTTGTCCATGTCAGTTTTTAAGTATATTTTATCAATTATGATGTTACAGTTGTCCCAAATTCTTTCTCCTTTTCTCCCCTCTACCCAAGGCCCCTGTTCCCTCCTGCAGTCCCACCCCACTTAGTTGACATCCATGGGTTGTGCATATAAGTTCTCTGATTTCACCTTTTCCTCTATTACTCTTAACTTTCCCTTATTTTATACCCACCAATTATGTTGCCTAATTACTGCACCATTTCCCCATTTTACCTCTTCCCTCTCCCAGCTGATAACTCTCCCAATAATCCCCATACCTATGATTGTTTGCTTAGTTTATTTTTGTTTTCATTTTTATTTTTCAGGTTTTGTTGTTGATCAAAACAACAACAAACAGTTGTAAGTTTGCTATCATTTAAATGTTCATAATTTTGATCATTTTTTTTTTAAAAACTCCTTTTAACATTTCATGTAATAATGGCTTTTTGATGATGAACTCCTTTAGCTTTACCTTATCTGGGAAGCACTTTGTTTGCCCCTCCATTCTAAATAATAGCTCTGTGGGATAGAGTATTCTTGGTCATAGGTCCTTGCTTTTCATCACTTCAAATACTTCTTGCCAGTCGCTTCTTGACTGCAAGGTTTCTTTTGAGAGACAAAGTGGTTCCTATAAGGCTAACAATTTATAGGAAACCCTTTGTATGTAACTCTCATCTTTTCTCTTGCTGCTTTTAAGATTCTCTCTTTATGTTTAACTTTTAACATTTTAATTATGATAAATTAAATATCCTTGGTGTGGTCCTCTTTGGGTCTAGCTTGTTTGGGACTTTCTGTGCTTCATAGACTTGTATGTCTATTTCCTTCACCAAATTTGGAAGTCATTTTTCATTATTTTTTCACACACATTTTCAATTTCCTGCTCTTCCTTGTTTCTTTTTGGCATTCCTATGATTTGGATGTTGGCATGCTTAAAGTTGTCGCAGAAGTTCCTAATTTTTTCTAATTATTGTTTCCTCATTCTATATTGGTTGACTGTTCATTTCTTCCTTTTGCTCCAAATCATTTATTTGAACCCTGGTTTCCTTCCCTTCACCATTTGTTTTGTGTGTATTTTCCTTTGTTTCACTTAGTCCAGCCTTCACTTCTTCCCTTCTGCATTTGCCATACTCAAGCATATCTGTCAAGTCTGTGTACATCTTTATTACCAGCATTTTAAACTGTGCATCTGTCAGGCTGGCTATTTCTTTTTAACTATTTTATTTTATTTCTTTATTATTTTCTTTCTCTTACTCACTTTGGAATCTGTTCTTTTCAAGTTCCTTTTTTTAAAAAGATTTTATTTATTATTATTTTCAGAGAAGGGCAGGAAGGGAGGAAGAAAGGGAGAAAAACCTCAATGTATGGTTGTCTTTCACCTGCCTCCAGCTAAGAACCTGGCAGGATATATGGCTTACAATCTGGTTACGTGCCTTGATTGGGAATCGAACCAGCAACCTTTGGGTTTACAGACCGGCATCAATCCACTGAGCCACACCAGCTAGGTTTAAATGCCTTTAAGTGTAAAGTTAGATTGTTTATGTAAGTGGTTTCTTGTTGTTGTTTTTTGTTTGTTTGTTTGTTTTTAAGATAGGCCTGCAATGCTATAAATTTTCCTTTTAGGATTTCTTTCCCAGTATCTCACAGATTTTGAATTGTTGTATCCTCATTTTCAGTTGTTTCAAGGTACCTTTTGATTTTTTCTTTGATCTTGTTGTTGACCCATTCATTGTTTAATAACTCATTATTTAGCTTTCATGTCTTTTTCATGCTTTTCACTATTATTGTGAATGTTTTCTAGTTTTATATCATTGTTATTAAAGGAGATGATTCATATGATTTCAATATTCTTAAATTTATTGTGTCCTAATATGTGTTCTATCCTAGAAAATGTGCTTTTGAAAAGTAGGTACAGGGTGCACGCAATCAACTGGCAAAATTTTGGTGAAATAAACAACATATCACAGAAGTGTTATATTTTGAAATTAATTTATTCTTATATGTAAATACATAAACATAGTCATTATTTTTTAAATTGTTCAAAAAGTCTCCATTTGTTGCAATAATAGATTCAATTTGACTTTGGAATCTTGAGCACTCTTTAATTAACTTTTCTTTATTCATGGACATCATCATGTTTTCAATCTTAGCTTTAACAGCCTCCTTATTGGAATGAGGTTGTTTATTAACTTCTCTCTCACAAATGCTCCATACATAATAGTCTAAAGGATTTGCATATGGTGAAGTAGGCAGCCAGATTTCCTCTGACCAGAATTCAGAAACATTGACACTGGGAAATTCTTGCACCTTTTTGGTGCTATGTGCTGGTATACCATCTTGGAAGATAAAATGACATCCATTTGCAACTTGCTTCATCCATGGTACAACTACTTCTCTCAAAACATTAAGGTAAACATCCTGGATCTTCATTGATGATCTCCTGGATTGTGTGTACAATATATATCTGGACTTATGAGGTCCTTGCGTACATTATGCATTTTCCTTGGTGTGGAGACATCAAGATCAGCATCATATACCTTCTCCATCTTGTCAACTGTATCTAAAGGGGTGTTATTGAAGTCTGCAATTTCCTTAGCAGTTCACCCTGCATGCAGTCCAGAAATTATGGTTGCTCTAATGTCATATTCCTTCAAAATGACAGTTGCGCTCAGAATTTAATACTTTATATCTAAAACAATGATGTTAAGTCATAACCTTAGAAACATAGTTTTTTAAAATTAATAAGAAGCACATGAAATAAGGAGATGCAAAGTTATTGCCAATTGATTGTGAGCACCCTGCACATTCCGTTGCTTTATGGTGAAATGCTCTGAAGATATCCATCAGCTCAATTTGATCTACTGTGTTATTTAAGGCCACTGCCTCCTTATTGATCTTCTGTCTAGAAGATGTATCCATTGAAGTCAATGGGGGTGCTAAAATTCCTGAACATGACTGCATTTTTGTTGTTCTCTCCATTTATATCCATCAAGACTTGCTTCACATATTTAGGTGCTTCTATGTAGGGTGTGTAAAAGTTTACTAAAGTTATAGGCTCTTGTTGGATTGTTCCCTTTTTCATTATGTAGTGTACTTCTTTGTCTCTTACTAGAGCCTTAGTTTTAAAGTCTATTTTCTTGGATAGGAGTATTGCTACCCCAGCTTTTTTTTTTTTTTTCTTTTTTATTTCATAAAATACCTTTTTCCATCTCTTTACTTTTTGTCTGTGTGTATCTTTCAACCTGAGATGGGTCTCTTATCCATTCAGCTACCCTAATGTCGTTTGTTGGAGGATTTAAGCTATTTACATTTAAGGTTATTATTGATAGGTTCATATTTAGTGCGGTTTTATTGTTAGACTATTTTCCTGTTTTTTTTCTTTCTCTTCCTCCTCCTCCTATTCTTCTTCTTCTTCTTCTTCTTCTTCTTACAAGTCCTTTAACATTTGTTGCAGTATTTGGTTTGGTGTTAACAAATTATTTTTGTTTGTTTGTTTGTTTGTTTTTTGTCTGGGAAGCTCCTTATTTTTCCTTTTATTTTAAGTGAAAGCCTTGTTTGGGTAAAGTAGCCTTGGTATAGGTTTTTACTTTTCATCACCTTAAACATTTCATGCCACTCTCTTCTGGCCTGAAATGTTTTTATTGAGAAATCAGATGAGAGTCTAATTGTTGGTCACTTGTATGTAACTACCTGCTTTTTTCTTGTGGCTTAGTATTCTCTCCTTGGCTGTAAGTCTTGTCATTTTAATTATGATGTATCTTGGTGTAGGCCTCTTTTGGTCCAACTTGCTTAAGACTCTCTGTGTTTCCTGTACTTGTTTGCCTTTTTTTCTTCATCAGATTAGAGAATATTTTGGTCATTTCTCAACCTCTTCCTTACTTTCTTCTCCCTCTGTGATTTCCATAATGTGGATGTTGTTATGCTTCATGTTCTCCAAAATGTTTCTTAAGTTCTTCTCTTTAAGAACTCCTGGGTATTTTTTTTTTTTTTTTCCTACCTTTTCTTCCACATCACTGATTTGGTCCTCTGCAAACTTAGCCTACTGTTTATTCCTTTCAGTGTGTTATTTATTTCAGATATTGTAATCTTTATTTCTGATTCATGCTTTCTTATGGTTTCTATGTCCATTTTAATGCTATTGAGTATCCTTATAATAAATACTCTAAACTTTATCTGATAAATTGCTTACATCAGTTTCATTTAGGTCTTCTGGAGAATTCTCTCATTCTTTCATTTGGGATCTGTTTCTTGTCTTCTCATTTTGGCTGCTTCTTTGTATTTGTTTCTATGTATTTGGTAGATCTTCAAAGACTGGTATAGGCCTTTGTCAGAGGCTGCTTGTGACTGGCCCTTGTCAACCTGTTTGCAGCTATCAGTGATCCATAGCATATGGCTCCTTCTGCTGGGCCTTAGTGTGCAACACTGTAGATTTTCTTTCTCATTTTTCTCTGCTTTTCTCAGTGGTATGGAGGTGATACAACTATAGCAGAAGATGTCAGTTTCATTTCCTACCTTTTTAGTTCCTTAGAATGGATCAGTGTGATTTTTTTTTCCTTGCCATGGCTGTACACCTTGGGAGATATATGCTATTTTTAAAAAGATTTTATTTATTTTTAGAGAGAGGGTAAGGGAGAGAGAAAGAAAAGGAGAGAAACATCAATGTGTGAGAGAAACAACTATTAATTGCCTTTCACATGCCCCTAATAGGGACTGGCACACAACCCAGGTGTGTCCTGACATGGAATTGAACCAGCGACCTTTCACTTTTCAGAATAACACTCAACCAACTCAGCCATACTGGTCAGGATGTGTTTTCTACTTTTTACACAATTATATGGCAACATGAAATGACTTCTTCACTTTATACTTGACTTTCACAGATTGGTCATGAAGAGATTATACCTGCAAAAATATTTGAGAGCTTCATTAATTTCTTCTACATCATTTTTTATCAACCTTATCAAATGCCTCATTTTTCATAATGTTTACAATTCTGTTTGGAGGAACTTGACAGTGTCTAACAATCATTAAGAAATCAGGAGATTGACTCATAAAGTAGAGATGTTAGAGGAGGTCCTAAGATAATAAATGCTCTCTTCACTGGACAATATTTTTTGTTACAGCTTTGAGTTTCTTTTGAAACTCAATCACTATGGAGACTGATAAATACTCAGGTAATAGGGAACATTTGTAGTTGACTGTGGCTGGAATATAATATGTATGTTGAGAAGTTATAGAATGGCAAGATTGACTGGTGCCTTGAACACTGGAATGAAATGGTGGGACCTTCTTTATTTGCTTCATGGGCAATAGGGAGCCATTGAAAGTGTTTGAGCATTGAGAGTAAAGTGAACAAAGATATCTTTTAAGAAGATTTGTTTGGAGATACTGGGAAGGATATGTTGCAGTGGAGTTTACAAGTATGTGTCCAGACAGGAGGCTGATATGATCCATCAACACTTATGTTTCCTCACAAAGTGTTTGTCTATGGGGAAAGGCAAAGATTCCTCATTTACCAACTTTTTCTGTCCTCCTTTGACTTCCACTGCAATTGATGGTGATGCACACTTTCATTTATCTTTGTAGAATGAGAAACATTTTTCAGAGCCATTTGCCTGTTTAAAGCAGCCCACACAGAGACTAATGTGATTGGCAATTTGGAACATATTGTCTTTATTCAGCTCCAGAATCATGCCTGAGGGAAGAAGGGTTAAGAAAGAAGGAAATCAGCTCCCTCCCCAACCTTTCCTATCTCTATAAAAATTTGAATTAATTTTTTATCTTATGTTGTTTACTTTAGGAGGTAAAATAAATAAAGGGTGATAGGTTGAAGACTCAGTGAAGTCCTTAAGATTAAAAAGATCTGAGGCTATTTTTAAAAACTTATTTCTTAATCCATTTACTTAATACAGCTATATGTCATCCTTTTGAAGCTTCGAATGAAGAAATATGTGATACAATTTTTCCAGAATGTTACATGAAAATACTTTTTATCTAAGGTAGTTTTTAAAAGATCTGAATACAATCACACTTCCCTCCTTTCTTCTTTTCACAGCTTCCTCACCCCAAACACGTGCACATGTACACACATATGAATGTATATGTAATCACACATCCGTACACAAATATTAAACAAAGAATGTGTTCCAGTAGGGGGAGGATAAGTAGAGGTTCAGTAGAAGAAAATTAATGCTATCCAAATAAGAAGTTACATTCTCAATCTCTCAGCTGAATTTTCTGTAAATCTGTAATGGGCCTCTCTATTTCCTAAACAAATTTTAACAGTGACCAAAAAAGGAAGAACAGGGTAATGAGCTACTATTATAATAGTAGCCAGGGTACTGGCTACTATTAGGCCCATGCTCCATTCTCCACATCAGACATACTGAATAAGGATGATCCTCAGAGAATGGAGATCTTATAGCCTCCATTTTTGCAACTCATTAGCATAATTGGGCAGATGTACAGGTTCTCCTAAATATCTTGTTAACTGCATATGAGAGACAGCTGGTTATAAATAGGGGCTATGAAAAGGCCCAATGTCTCCACCAAGAAGATCCCAATGGGACCCCCAACCCAGCCAGGGCAATCCCCTTGACAGAACCTAACTGGAATCCAAATGGTGGGGACCTAGCCTTCCTAAAACATTACAGAAAATATATCCTGGAAGGGCTTAAGAAATGAGTGCCCAAGCAAAAGGCCTGAATATGATACAGGCCCTTCAGCAAAAGCCAGATAAGGATACTTCTGAATTTTTAGAGAGGATCTATCAGGCTTACAGGAAGCACACTGATGCTGATCCACAGGCACCAGAGAATGTGTGGATTATGAACATAACTTTTATTGGGTGAAGTACCCCAGATACCAGAAAGAAACTCCAGCATATAGATGGGGAATTGGGAATGAGTCCCTTTCAGCTGATGGACATAGCATCTAAGGTTACAATGCCTGGGAATCAAGGAAGACAAAAAAAGGCCAAAGTGCTCTTAGAAGTAGGCTGAGGAGGCCAAAGGAAGAAGCAGGACACTAAAGGAAGGAGAGACCCTGTAGGCATCAACCAATGTGGCCATTGCAAGAAGAAGGGTGATTGGAAAATGAGTGCCTAAAATTCAAAAGGAAAAATAGAAATTCAAACCCTTGCTGAGAAATGCTGAAAAGGGGAGGGGAGTCTGATAATGAACGATGAAGCCCAGGAGCTCCTTTGGATACCTCCCAACCTACACTGTTTCCTCATGAGAGCCCCAGGTACAGTTGACTGTGGGGAACAAGCCAATTGATTTCTTTATAGATATCAGAGATACATATTCAGTGTTGAACACAAAATTAAGCAAGAAAAGTTCAGATGTAGTAACAGTTACTGAAGTGACTGGACAGTTACAAAAACAGCCATTGCTGCAACCTCTGGAATGCCAGCATGGGGATCAAAAGCTTATGCAAGGTGATAGAAGCCCAAGCCTTTGCACCAGGAACTTCTGCACAAAAGGCTAAACTAACAGCCTTCATGAGAGCCATAATGCTTTCCCAATGAAAGAAGGTTAACATATACAAAGACTCCAAATATACCTTCATGGTATTTCATGCCATGGAGCAAATATATACTATCTAGAGTGGACTCTTCACCTTGGGGAATGAGTAAGTTAAACTTGCAGAGGAGGTTTTACAATTGCTAGAGGCAGTGAATCTACCAGACCAGGTTGTCCAGGACACCAGAAGGATGGTGAAAGTCAGTGAAATCAAGGTCTGTTCAGAGGACCACCAAAGCCTGTTAAATATGTGCCAAGAACAATCCTAAGACAGAGCGTGCTCCAACAGAAAAGTGGTACAACATAAAGGGTTATGTCCTTTGAGGACTGGCAGGTGGACTTCCCACAAATGCCTAAAACTAGGGGGAATTTCAAAATTTTCTCTTTATGGACACTTTTTTCTGGATGGATAGAGGTGTACCCCACTAGAAATAAGAAGGCAACTCAGGTGGTAAAACTGTTGCTTAAAGAAATAATTCCTAGGTTTGGATTTCCTCACAGCATTCGAAGTGAAAATGAATTTTCATTTCAGAAATCTCCCAGAAGTTTGGATAGGGCTACAAATACAATGGCAACTAAATGCATCTTGGAGGCCTCAATCTATGGGAAAGACTAAGAAAATGAATCACATGATAAAGAGGACCCTGGCCAAAATATGCCAGGAAACATTTAAAATGGGACCAGGCACTTCCCATTGCTTTTCTTTGAATTAGGGTGGCATCCAGAAGTGGGCTTAACTTGAGCCCTTTTGTAACAGTTTATGGGAGACCCCTCCGAATCTTTGGTTTAGGGATGTACCCTTTAGATGTGGAGCACAAGGCAAGAATTAAGCAGTATGTACAACATTTAGGGAAAATGCTAGCCATTATGCACAAGTTTGCTCATTGCACTTTTGCCTGCCCACCTGGTGAGACCCTGCACCTGTTCTGGCCAGGGGACTGAGTCTTACTAAAAATCTGGAAGATTCTTAAGCTCAGAACAGTGGCTGGTTGAACAATGGACTGATCCCTATGACATTCTGTTGACATTACATTCTTCCCTAAAGCTGATGGGAATCAAACCCTGGATCCATCACACATGGATAAAATGGGCACCACCTGAGAAGGATGCAGACCCTGCTGCTGTGGTTGATGTTGAAAGGGAAAGCTGGACCTGCACTGCAGAAGGACACTTGAAGATGTGAAGTTCCTCTTCTAGAAAAGGATGGTGAAACCCAACACAGGGTAACAATGTTTCTTTTACTTTATTCATGTGCTTATAAAACTAGGGACTTTTAGCTGACAGATACCAAGTTTGGAAAAGAACAAGGATTGAAAGTGGATTATGGTTAAATTTGAATGAGTAAAGATATGTAGAAAGGTTGTGAAAGTTTTAAACCTGGAAAAAAGGAAGCCTCAACTCTTGGATGTGGTTATTCTTTATCTGCTTGTTTTATGATCTTACAGGGATGTGGTTTGAACTTTGCTGTTTTGGGTATATCGGGAATCCTCTGTCTCTGGATTTTGGCCAGTGAGACCTAGGAGAGGTCACCTGGAAGCTGGCTGGAGAAAATGCCTTTGCCATGTGGGCCTTAAGAAGGGTCATGTGGTGCCAGTGGAATTCTGTGTGAGGCAAGAGAGCATGTCTCTGCCACAAGAGCAGGAGGTGAGAGGACACATCTCTGCCAGACCAGTGGATTCACTGGTAGGCAAGAGATGCTCTACCACTGAAGCATGGTGGCATGGAATGCTGGTCAGTATACCAGGTGGGGGTGAGAGGAGATAGCTCTGCCAGGAGACCGGCACAGGAGCTTGTAGACAAGAGTGCCTCTACCTCTGAGGCTTTGGGTCATGATAGACCAGGGAAGGTCACCTGTGTGACCAGTTAGTGGGACTGGTGGGAAATGAAACAAGATTCTAAGGTTACTTTTAGTCCCCTTTCTCCTTCTGGAACTCTGTCTTTGCTTTTGCTTTGCTTCTATTCTAGAAGGAAATTGAGGTTTTCAGAGTTACACCAAGTGGGAAAGTGAACAAGGGAAAGTATAAGGCATGCAAATGCAATTTTAGTGACTATTAGAAGGAAAATGATTTTCCTTTACACTTCGTATTTTTCTCCCAACCTGATCCCTCCATGATTTGGCATTCTGAAGGAGTGAGTGATGACATAAGGTTTCTTTGCATAAAACCAATAAGACAGTTGCCAATAGTAGTTTTATTAATCAAAAATTTGACTGGAATGTTACGTCTGAAGAAAGCATGCTTGGGCTCTGGTTGTTGCCAGAAAATTTTAAGGAACTAGGATTAACTTCTTTTTTTTTAATTTTTAAAATTATTTTTAGAGAGAGGGGTAGGAAGACAGACAGGCCGAGAGGGAGAGAGACATCAGTGTATGGTTGCCTTTCACCTGTCTCCAGCTATGATCTGGCTGGAGACCTGGCTTGCAACCTGGTTATATGTCCGGGCTGGGGAATCGAACTAGTGACCTTTGGGTTTGCAGGCTGTCACCTTATCCACTGTGCCACCAGCCAGGGCCAAGATTAACTTTTTAATAATTTTTATTTATTATTGTTGCATTACAATTGTTTTATTTTTTCCCCATTGCTCTCCCCAGCAGGGTTAAGTTTTGAAGCTGGCCAAAACCCACTAGAAAAAGGCCTGGTATCTTGGTTGGTTGTTAAGTTTGTAGCAGTCTTTCCAGGGAAGGATTAAAGGCTACTTTGCTGAAAAATGGCAAGGAGGAACCTTACAGCACAACCTCAAGGACTTGAGAGAAGCAAGTGATACAGGCAAAGCCAGATGGCAGGTGTGTGGCTTAGCTTCTGTGCCCTGAAAGGCAGACTAAGGCTCAATATAAAGGTTATTTCTGTGAGTTCCAGGAAAGCAGACTTAAAGATCCTATGTGATCAAATTGTTACTCTTGTTTGTTTATATAAATGAACAGGCAAAATTAAAACTGGACTTAATACAGCCCCTTCAGCCCTGGCTGGTGTGGCTCAGTGGATTTAGCACTGGCCTGTGAACCCAAGTATTGCTGTTTCAATTCCCAATCATGGCACATACCCAGGTTACAAGCCAGGTCGCCAGCTGGAGGAAGGTGAAAGGCAATCATACATTGATGTTTTCTCTTTCTTCTTTCCTCCTTTCCCCTCTCTCTAAAAATAATGAATAAAATCTTTTAAAAATGTTGAAAAAAATACAGTCCCTTCAATGACAATGATGGTGATCGAAAAAAAATTGTGATTCAAGGAAAATCACAATGTTCATTGGTGCATATTAGATTAGTGTAGCTAACTGTCTTCAAAGTTTGTTTTGATTTGGAAGTTGAAACTAGATTTGTGGCATCATCAAAGATTACAGGCAAGAAGGATCTGTCAAATTGTCACCATAAAGTGTTATCCCAGCAAAAGCCTTGCAACTAGATTTCTTCCCAAAAGACAGTCTCACAGACTCAGACTAGTTTGTGGGTTGTGTGTATTAATATGTGTGTTCTTCCTTCTATTTTCGTAAAGTGTAAGCCTATGATCTCATTACCTGAGCAATTGTTTATATAATAATTGTCCTCACTTAAGAAGCCAATCTGCATTGCCACCTCCTGATACTCAATGGTTCAGCTGAACTCAGTGGTTGGATTCATGATGTATGGGGCCATCTGTGAGCTTCACTTTAAAACTGGGTTCCTAGCTTTGCACAGTGGCAGTATCAAAAAAAGCCAAAAAGGTTTACCCAAGGTGCGATTATTGCTGATTAAAACTGGTTTCATTTTCTGACCTAATGGTTTGGATAGACAGGGCCCAAAGGTGTTAAAAAGTGGGGGCTAAGGGGATCCTAGAATATTCCTCTCAGTCCAAGCTAAGTAGAGTGGACAAAAGGGCTTTGAATAGTTGTGACATGCCTTGCACTTCTTCCTTCAGAAAAGCCACTGTTTTCCTAATGTGGGGCATTGTAGAGTTGGTCCCTACCTTTGTCATTTAGTGGTTATGGTTTTCATTGTATCTAAACCTCTTGGCAAATTTGTTGCCTCAGAATACAACCAGTAATGCAATCTTTAGACATCAAGAATGCCACTCTCCAGTGAACAAAACTAACAACAAGCAAAACAGAACCAAATATATGAATACAGTGAATAGGCCTTCAGTGGTCAGGGGGAAGGGAGTTGGGGGGAGGGGGAATGAAGAGGCAAGGAAGGGGTGCAGTTTAGACAAGAACCTAGTATAAAGGAACCATGGACATGGACAACAGGGGGGATTGACTTTGGGGGAATGGGTGAGTGGGGAAGGGGATAGAGGGGAGCAAAAAGGGGATGGATGTAATACAACAACAATAAAATTAAAAAAAAAAAAAAAATGCCACTCTCCAGGGAGAGACAACTGACCTGGACTCTGCAAGGTCCTTCTCTGTACATGAAGGCAACCTGTCACTCTACACCTCCACTGTTAGGAATCTCTGGACCCAGGCCTAGGTAGGACTATGCCCATTGCTAACAGGAAGTAGCTCCAGAAGATTATATACAAGACCTTTACTTATTGTCCTTGGAAAGGTTACAAAAGGTCCAGAGGTCTAAAAGTGGGTACTGTAATAGAGTGCACACCCTATCCCTTACAACCTACCCCTTACAATACTTGACTGGGGGAAGGGAGCAGTGGATGATATGACATTTAATGTACACTGTATAACAATGCAAGTTAATAGCTGTGCCTTCCTGAAGGGAAGAGGGCAGCTGCCCAGGACAAATTGTACATGACACTGAGAACATTCAGGGACTTGTGGCCTAGCAGGTATACAGCACATGCATGAGAGGCGGGGGACAGGTGCCCAGCCCAATGTCCCTGCATCACTGGGAACTTTTGCCCTAAATATGGTAGCCAAAAGAAAATAAAAGATATAGGGAATCTGGCAAAAATGGTGGACACTAACACACCATAGAGGGGGCGGATATGAGGTCACACAGGAAGTTCTGGGCCAAGCATTTAAATGAGGGCAGACTAGAGAAGCCATGTGATCTGGTGTAAGAGAGAGGGGATCTGAAGGTTAAAAGTCCAGTGAGTTGCTAGGGGGGTAGCTGGGGACCTGCCCAGCCACCCAGATTCAAGTCTGCTTAGATGATGGCAACAAGGCTAACTGCTGTGGGGGACCAGCCTAGACACTTGGATTTGTGAGAGATGCTTAGAGCATAACTGGGACTGGGAAACCTGAGATTTAGACTTCTGATAATCTGAAAGATGGTACCCTCTGACTGGGTGTACTCTAAAACTTGACTGGTTTGGCAAAGGGAAGCAGGATTATGTGTTTTGGGTGTTTTCAAAGGGAGCAGGACATAATGGCAGAAATCTGCTATTATTCTAAATCTATGTAATCTTTAAATAAACAATGTTTTCCTTTTTCACTAAACTCTTGAATTGGGAGTCAAGCTTATTGGCAGGTGCAATCAAACCCCACAGCTGTTCCAGAACAGCATTGGTGGGGTTCTGTAACAGTACCACTGTAATGTGTCATTGTGAGAATGCCTTCATGGCTCTCATATATATCACCATCCTTCTTAAATTTATACCTCTTATTTGTAGCCAACAATTCAATAATAATTTGACCATAGTACTCCTTTTAAAATAGCAGTAGATTGGTGAAACATCAAATACTTATTAATTAAAATTAAAATTAATAATAAGATTAAAGTAAGATGTTCTTGCAGATTAACTAATTGTGGAAGAAAGAATATTTGACTATGTTTAATATTTAATGAGAATCAAACTACCACAGATATGACAAAATGATAAGGTATAAGATACATAGCAGAGACCAGGGATTGCCAATAACATAATATAACATTCTAGGGTGATCTGGTAAGTGACTTAAGTGTCAATTTACAGATTTATATATCATCAATGATTAAATGTATGAAGCCTCTCAGGTTTCTTTCATTTTTGGAAATGTATACCATGTCCAAGCCACTTACCTCTATTTAGTATGATATACATTTGATATACATATTTGTGTACAGCCATACTACCCTGAACACACCTGATCTCATCTGATATATATATATATATGATATATATATATATCATATATATATATGTGTGTGTGTGTGTGTGCATATGTATGCATGCATATGTATTAGAGAGACATTATTCATTTTGTTTCTTAAATAAATAAAATTTATGTTAAATAGATGGGAAGGGAAAGAGAAAGAGAGAAAAAAAGACATCAATGTATGAGACATCAGTTGCCTCTTGCACACCCCCAACTGAGGGCCTAGACTGCAATCCAGGCATGTCCCCTCCCTGGGAATTGAACTGGTGACTTTTCAATTCACAGGCTGGCACTCAATACACTGAGCCATACCAGCTGGGGCTATTAGAGAAACTTTAGAGAAAAAATGTCTATGTTGGTATCTTTCTGTAGAATACCTGTACACACCACAGAGAGCGTTACTACTGAGAAATGCAATTTGGGAAATGCTATTTTAATTAAGGCATACACTGTTGCAAATGGAAATATATTTAAATTGACTCATGTAAGAAAGTTTACAGAGAAAAAAGTACAAAAATATCTCACATTAACTAGTGCAAAAATGACAGCAAGGTTTCAGCAGGCCTGACAGCCGGTCATTCCCTGCTATGTGTAATGATGTCACATCTACTTTCCTTGAAATCCAACAATTTTCTCACTTCACGTCTCTGAAAAAGTCACCTCTGAGGATAGTGCCTGGCTGCTGTGTATCACAGGTGGAACATGGTAAGTCCTAGAGCCTCCTGAAAGGAATGTAGCCCTGCCAACACCTTAATAAGACCTGTATCAGACTTCTAACCTTCAGAATGATAAGGTGATACATTTGTATAGATTTAAGGCACACAGTTCATGGTAATCTATTATAAAAACAATAAAACATTAATAAATCTACTCCCAGATTAATACAATTGGTCAGCATAGTTCTTAACTGGTTTTTATTTTGTGTTCCCCTTTCGGGTCAAAGAATGACCTTAGAGGTCTCATTATACCATGGAGTACTAGCCACCTCAAATGTGCCTTCAAGGTCCTGGCTGGTGTGGCTCAGTGGACTGAACACCAACCTGAGAACCCAAGGGTCGCTGGTTCGATTCCCAGTCAGGACACGTACCCAGGTTGCAAGCCAGGTCTCCAGCCACGTCCTTAGCTGGAGGCAGATGAAAGGCAACCATACACTGATGTTTCTCTCCCTTTCTTCCTCCCTCACTGCCCTTTCCTCGAAAAATAATGAATAAAAAATATTTTAAAAAATAATACAATTTAAATAAATGAATAAATAAATGGTCTTCAGTATGCAATTTGGAAGGCTCACGAATGTTATAATTTTTCCAAGTCTCTCATGTAGCTGGTTGATAGCAATAATTTTAACCTATTTCTTTGTGTTTCATCCCAGTGCCTTTTACCCAATAATATTTCCCAGTCTCTCAGATATGACCAACTGTAGATGGTTTTGCTGAATGGCTCCCTTTGTCCTTGCTGTCATGCATCTAGAAGCTATGAAAGCCTCTATGCTCCCATGCATGTGACATGACATGTGGCCCAGTTCCAGCCAATGAATGCAAGTTAGCCAGCACACCCTCTTTCCTCTTTTTTTCTACCTTCACTGAAGTCATGAAAGCAAGAGCTCCAACATCCAACTTCCAATAATCAGGAAGAAACCATGAGAATGTCAGAGATGATTGCATCTTAAAATGTTGATAAGTAATAAAAATTTTCAAAGAAAAGAGCCCTAGGTAGCACACATAAAAGACATATGTTGGCCAGGTGTAGGTGGAGGGCCACCAGTTGGAGGCCTGTAACCCACAATCAATTTCTGATTCTTCCCAACCTGTGAGCTGCTGGCATTCTAGGCTGGTCTCTTGCTGTTTCTCCCCTGTGCTCTGTTCTGGCAACCTGGGACCACATGCAGTTTCCCAATCACCTCCTGCACTTTTACAGCTTTATGCCTTTGTTTCTGCCATTATCATTGCTTCTACAGCACCCTCTCCTTAAGCATTCCTCAACCTACTTGTCTTGTAGGAAAATCCTATTTTTTTATTGTTATTATATTACATTCATCTCAGTTTTCCCCCTCTGCTCTCCCTTTCCCCACCCTCCTTATCCCCATCCCTATAGTCAATCCCACATGATGTTTGTGTCCATGGGTCATTGATGCTAGTTCCTTAACTAAACTGTTCCCCTTTCTTTGTCTCCTTCTCCCCTCCCTTAACCCCTCCCCAGTACACACTGAAAGTGTATTCCCTGTATTCATGATTCTGCTTCTGTTTTGGTTGTTTATTTGTTCATTAGTCTTCTGTATTAAGTGAGAACATGTGATATTTAATTTTTGTTGCCTGGCTTATCTCACTAAGCATGATACTCTCCATTTCCACCCATGCTATCACAAATGGTAGGAGTTCTCTTTCTTTTCTGCTGCAGAGAACTCCATTGGGAAAATGTACCAAAGTTTTTTGATCCATTCATCCACTGAAGGGCACTTAGTTGGTTTCCAGCACTTGGCTATTTTAAATAGTGCTGCTATGAACATAGGGTTGAATAGGTTCTTCTGAATTGGTGTTTCAGTATTCTTTGGGTACAATCCTAGAAGCAGAATCACTGGGGCATAAGGCAGTTGTATTTTTAGTTTTTTGAGGAAATTTCATACTGTTTTCCATAGTGGCTGCACCAGTCTGCATTCCCACCCGCAATGTACCAGGGTTCCCTTTTCTCCACATCCTTGTCAGCACTTGTTGTTTGTTGATTTGATGATGGCCATTCTGATGGGTCATCCATATGAAAAAGTTCATATGGAGTAAAAAATGGCCCTGAATAGCTAGCTACAAGAATCCTGAGAAAGAAGAATGAAGTAGGAGGAATCACAATACCACACGTTAAGCTATATTACAAAGCCATAGTAACAAAATAGTCTGGTACTGGCACAAAAACAGACAAATGGATCAATGGAACAGCCCAGAAATAAATCCAGAACTCTATGGGTAACTAATATTTGACAAAGTGTGAAGGAACATAAAATGGAGTGCAAATAGCCTCTTCAGCAAGTGGTATTGGGAGAAATGGACAGGAGCATGCTAAAAAATGAAACTAGACCATGAATTTACATCATACAACAGAGTAAACTCAAGATGGATAAAAGACTTAAACATAAGCAGTGCCACCATAAAAGCCCTAGAGGACAACATAGGCAAAAAAATTGCGTATTTCCCATGCAGCAGAATTTTCACTGAAATATCTCCCAAGGCAAGGGAAATAAAGGAACAAATAAACAAATTGTACTACATCAAACTGAAAAGTTTCTGCTCAGCCAAAGCAAAATCCTGTTTTTTTAGGGCTCAACTCAGAAGTTCTCTGAATCTGCACAAAATCAAAAGTCTAACACAGCCTATTGCACAGGCAGCTACTATTTTCTCTTCTTTCTTTCTCTTTAATATATTTTATTCATTTTATTTGATTTTTTATGTGATATTAAACAAACTTGCTTACTAACCAGTTTTAGTAACAATTATTGCTGGTTGTCAAGGACTGTGCTAAGTGACTTGCACAACTCACTGAGCTAAGGGACTTGTATAACTTACTGCCTGTTCTTCCTAGGATTAAATAAGTCTCTGTTGCTACTTCCCTCTCTGTAAAGGGCAGATACTGATAGTAACAATGGTGAAGAATAAAATACATGTTAAGTGCTTAGTATAGTAGTTGGAGCCCAGTAAGCACATAGTAAGTGTTTTCCCTCATTGTCATTTCTTACCCTGAAATGTCATGTTGAGGTACCCATATGATCATGTGTTCTGACTTAAGTCAGACCATTCAACTAACTTAAGATCCAAATTCAGTGGAAAATCCATGCAACTGTCTTAACCTGTAGTTTCATGTAAATAAAATCATTTTGTTCATACAGAATTTTTCTTTATAACAATGCTATGACTTAATATTATAATCCCTTTTTTAACCCTCACCCAAGGACACTTTAAAAAAAAAATTTTTATTAATTATTTTTAGAAAGATGGGAAGGGAGAAAGGCAGAGAGAGGGAGAGAGAGAGAGAGAGATCAATGTATGGTTGCCTTTCACCTGCCTCCAGCCACAGATCTGGCTGGAGACCTGGCTTATAACCTGGTTATGTGCCCTGGCTGGGAATTGAACCAGCAACCTTTGGGTTTGCAGGCTGGTGCTTTATCCACTGTGTCACCAGTCAGGTCCCCAAGAACACTTTTTAAGCTGACTTAAGGGAAAGAGAGAGAGAGAGAGAGAGAGAGAGAGCGCAAAAAAAGAAATATTGACTGACTGCCTCCCTGACCAGGGATTGAACTCATAATATTTTGGTGCACAGAATGACACTCCAACTAACTGAGCAACCCAGCCAGGGCTTAATATTATGATCTTTATCTTTTATTTATTTATTGATTGATTGATTGATCTTTATCTTTTAAATTAAAAAACTGAAACACAAACAGGTAAAGTGGTCTGTCCAAAGTCACATGGGTGATGAAGCAGGGATTTAAACTGAGGGCTGTTTGAAATTGAAGCCCAACAATGCTAAAGCTTATGAGATGGGCTGATCATCTATTTCTCAGGCTTGGAGAGGGACTGAAACCAGGACTGGCTACATGACTTGGCAACAGTTATAGTGTCAGAGCAGGGACCCAGGTCTCCTGACTCCAGGGTCTTCTTCCATTCTAGTCAGATGCCTCTCCCTGCCAAAGAAAGGTTTGCATTCTGGATCACCTAAAAGGAAGGTTGGGAGCTCCTGAGAGGCCTTTTATTTCTTTAAGACACAGTCCTTTGGGAGAATAGCCTGGAGCAGGATAAGCACTATCCTGAGTCACACTCAAACTCTTGACAGCCAGGCCAAAACGTAGAACCACTGGCCTAACTTCAAAGACAGCAGTATGTTTTCCCATACAGTTGGTGTCCTTTGAATTTTGCTGGTGTTTTCTTTAGCTGAACAGAAACTTTTCAATTTGATATAGTCCCATTTGTTGATTTGTTCTTTTATTTCCTTTGCCCTTGGTGAAGTATCAGTAAACATATTTCAATGTAGGATATCAAAAAGTTTACTGCCTATATTTTTCTCTATGACCTTTATGGTGGCAATGCTTATGTTTAAGTCTTTTATCCATCTTGAGTTTATTCTGGTGCATGGTGTAAGTTGGTGGTCTAGTTTTATCTTTTTGCATGTTGCTGTCCAGTTCTCCCAACACCACTTGTTGAAGAGACTGTTTTTACTCCATTTTGTCAAATGTTAGTTGACCATAGAGTCCTGGGTTAATTTCTGGGCTCTCTATTCTGTTCCATTGATCTATATGTCTATTCTTATGCCAGTACCAGATAGTTTTAATGAGAGTAACCTTGTAGTATTGTTTGAAGTCCAGTATTGTGATTCCTCCTTCCTTGTTCTTCTTTCTCAAGATTGCTGTGGCTATTTGTGGGCATTTTTGGCTCCACACAAATTTTTGAGGTATTTTTTCTATTTCTGTGAAGTTTGTCATTGGTATTTTAATTGGGATTGCATTGAATCTATAGATTGCTTTGGGTAGTATGGACATTTTAATGATGTTAATTCTTCCTATCCATGAGCATGGTACATGCTTCCATTTATTTGTATCTTCCTTGATTTCTTTCTATATTGTTCTGTAGTTTTCTGAGTACAGGTCTTTTACCAACTGTATGGGAAAACATAATTGCCAATGATACCTCAGACAAGGGTTTGATCTCCCAAATATATAAAGAACTAATGCGACTCAACACCAGGGAGACAGATAGCCCAATTAAAAAATGGTCAAAAGACCTGAACAGACAACCCACTGAGGAAGATATACAAAGGGCCCAGAGGCATATGAAAGAATCACTAGTCATCAGAGAGATGCAAATTAAAACCACAATAAGATACCACCTCACACCTGTCACAATGGCAATCATAATTGATTTAATGGCAGCTGTGGGGGTCTCAGCACTGACTCATTGCCCACACCTCAGGCACACTACTCTGTGCCAAGCAGCTTCCATAGAAAAGGTCCTCATAGACCCACCCACTAGAAGCAATCTGCCCCACTCAGTGGTGCCTGAGCCTAGTGCCTATTGACAATTCATTGACTTACATCTGAATAAATCTCTTCTGCCTTGCTGTGTTTGAGCCTGGTGGCTGAGCATGGATATAATAGTTGGCACCTGAAGTGGTACTTCTTGCCCAGCAGCAGCTGGGCCTGACAGCTGATTACAAACTCTCTTACAGCTAGATTAGTCAGTTGGTCCCATCCAGCGGTATTTGCACCTGGTCAATGATTGTGGATTCCTTGCTTAGCAACTGAGTTGGTCTGTCTTGCCCAGTGGCACCTGGACCTGGTAGCAGATCAGATTCATTGATTGACAATGAATTTGTCTCTCTCACCAAACTACATCTAAGCCTGCTAGCTGATCACAGTATCAGTGATTTACTACTGAATCAATCTGTCCAGCCCATTGGTGCCTAAGCCTGCCAACTGATCACAGAGTCATTGGATTACAACGGAATCACTCTGTCTCACCCAGTGGCACCTGAGCCTAACCACTGACCATCGATTTATTGGTTTATAACTAAATTAATTGGCCTGATCCAGCAGTACCTAAAATGATGACTGATCACAGATTCATTGGATACAATTGAGTTAATCTGTCTAGCCTAGTGACACCTGAACCTGTTAACTGATCACAGGTTCACTGATTTACAACTGAATCAGTCTATCCCACCAAGCTGCATCTGAGCCTGGTGGCTGATCACCGTCTGATTGAATTACAACTGAATTAACTGGCCCTGTCCAGTGGTGTCTAAGGTGACCACGAATCACAGATCGATTGGTTTACAACAGAGCTAATCAGTCTGGCTCATCAGTTAACTACACTTGATAGCTGAGCACAGATCAATTGGCTTAAAAACAGAAAGGCACAGACAAAAACAGTGGGTCTCTGATAGGCTGACTAGATAGACCCAGACCATCAAATGATCTGACATCAAACGTGAGTCCAGGAAGTAAAGACATTGCACCTAAACATGACAGAGGGTCACATCACAAAGACAGGAACACACAAAAAAGCCAAGCTAAAAAGCAAAAGCAAACAAGAAGAGGAACCTAAAAATGGGGAGAAAATGAAACCCAGTCCATTACTGAAAGGAAAAGAGGAATTCCCAGAAAGATGGTTAAACAAAATGGAGGCAAACAAATTATCAGGTATGGAATTCAAAATAATGATGATAGAGAAGCTTAATGAGTTCAACAAACTCAAAGAAAACTACAAACAACTCTGGGGGAAATACGAAGAACTCCAGGAAAGCTACAAAGAACTTACTGAGAACTAACCAACATTAAAAAGGACACAGAAAGTATCAACAAGAGCCAGGAGGACAAAACTAAAAATGGAACTGCCTTTTGATCCAGCAATTCCACTACTTGGACTATACCCAAAGAATCCTGAAACACCAATTCAGAAGAACCTATGCACACCTATGTTCATAGCGGCACTATTTACAATAACCAAGTGCTGGAAACAGCCTAAGTGCCCATCAGTGGATGATTGGATCAAAAAACTTTGGTACATTTACATAATGGAATTCTATATAGCAGAGAGAAAGAAGGAACTTGTACCCTTTGCAACAACATGGATGGAATTGGAGAGTATTATGCTTAGTGAAATAAGCCAGTCAGTGAAGGACAAATATCATATGATCTCACCCATTATGGAACAATAATGAACAAAACTAACAACAAGCAAAACAGAACCAAGTATATGAATACAAGGAATAGGCCTTCCATGGTCAGGGGGAACGGGGTTGGGGGGAGGGGGGAGGCAGAGGCAAAGAAGGGGAGCAGCTTAGACAAAA
>PVIW01011873.1:7876-35174 GCA_004026585.1 Noctilio leporinus | reverse complement strand
TCCTTATAGAACAGGCCAAAGCTGAAAGCCAAGACAGGATACAATGAAGTGAGCAGCCAATTTCAATGAACTTTTATGAGAGACCATATTCATTAACGCTAATGGTTACTAAGGAGAGTGGCAACCAGTTATTTTGTTTTGTTTTGTTAAAATCTTTCTCGAGTGTAAAATGCTGACATATTTTTTTTATGTTGACAGTTTTACTAAGATGATGTTGTACCCTGCCTGCCATTAATGGGCTATTTTGAACTCAACTGCATTAACGGACATTATACAACAAAGGAACAGGAAGAGAACATGGAAATTTTCACTATTTCTCTTAGAAGCTTGGCATAGTAAATGGACAATTTCATGAAAAATGAAAAGGCGCCATTAGAAACACGAGATGGGAGGTATATAATACCACAAAATAGTTCAAGGCAAAGGTAAAAAATACCTAAATCTCTCTAATAATTTCAAGAATCATAAATTGGAACACAAAGCAAAAATGACAATTTTCAGATCTTAAAACCCAAGGAATAAAATAATCCTCTGTAAACTAAGCCAGCCCTGAAAACTGATACTTCTAATGAAAATTTAGAAAACTGGAAATAAATGTTGAAAATAAATACATTTAAGAAATAAAAATAAATTTAGAAAATTGACATCTAAAACAAATGCATTAGGTGGGGTAGCTGACATACGTGTATTTCAAATACTATTTTTGGTTTCAAGATAAAAAAATAAAATAATTTTCACTTTTACATTTTTCTCTAATTCTTATACACAGCCACACAAATATTAAAGTTATAAAGCTATTTTTATATATGCTGCCCCCTCCATGTTTATTATCAGACATAGACAATGCATTTCAAGTATTGCTTTCATGGCAGTACAAACTTTCATCATCCCAATATATCATAATTTGTATCAGCATTCCGAAAATGAAATGGCCTTTGAGTTGTGAATGAATTATTAAATTTTTGAAAAGAGAACATATTTGGGTTTATTTCATGATTTTCAGTGTGGACTTTGTGTTGGGGGAGGGGAGCAAGTTCCCCAGGGGCCATATCATGTACCGGTGAACAATCTATTCTAACAGGTCTGACCAAGGCCCCAGGCTGCCAAGAGTTTGGGTCCCATCCCTCAGCTTATCTCAGGGACTCCGATGTGATCCAAGTCATTTGTAAGTTTTGCTGCATGTAACTATTACTGTTGAAGTCTGAAATTTTGAGGAATTATTTTTTAAAAATTAAATAAGAACAGATTTAAGATTATCTGATAATGATACTTTAAGAAGTATCTTTCATTGTGCAGCTGGAACAGGAAAGATGTGTGTAGAGTCAGTGTTGAACATATGAACATCATTTTGCACATCACACACACACACGCACACACACGCACACACACAGATTTTTAGGAAACAGGCCCACCATCCTAGAATTTGCCCTTGTATTGAACTCATTAATGTTTCTAGGGATTGCTAGCTCCCAAGTACAGGGCTGACTTTCCTATGCCTAGCTGTAGAGATCCAGCAGATAAAATCTGGCTGCCACACACCCTGGCTTACAGCAGAGAGGGTCTCCAGGTATTGCATAGAATCTTCTGTAAATTCAGGGAAGAGAAATGGAGGAGGAGGGTTGGAGACACCATAAAAACAAGGGCCTTTTCCTAATATTGTCCAGATACATCTCTCTGTCTAATGGCTCCAGAAAAAGAAAGAAAGAAAGAAAAAAGAACATAAGCACAAGAAAACACTTAAACACTGAAGTGATTCTCAAACTTAGTAAAACACTGGGATCATTTGGAGAGACGCTTTGTTGTTTGTTTGCTTGCTTCCTTCTTTTATAAGTCCCAATGCCTGGATTTCTAATTGGTTTGACTTAATTGATCTGAGGTTAGACCTGGGCATTATCATGTTTAGAAGCTCCATGGTAAGACTATTATGCAGGAAAGTTTGAAAACCATGAGTACAGGACCCAATAAATGAGTAGCAACATTAATAGAACCAGGTAGGGCCCTGACTTTTAAGGATTAGGGATTTTTTTTTTCTGTATCAAGTTCTGTGAGCAAATTAAAGCTTTTAAATATGAAGTTGTAATAGAAGCTCACAAAATTCAAAAGAACCTCTTTGGTGAAATATCCATGAGGGAGGATGGGTGTTCAGAAAGGTTCAGCCCTAAAATTGATTATTTGAGATAGCGAAGGGTAGCTTTTAATTTGGTTAAGTCTCTCCAAGTGTTCCCCTTTGATTTTGCAGGGCAGGAAAAAATCATTTTTTCTTCCATCCTCCCAGATTTTCCAGGTAGAGCCCTGTAAATTAGACTGGTGAAAGGCAGCTTAACAGAGAAAAACAGAAATAGTATGTAAACATGTGCATCAGGCATTTATGAACAGGGCAGCACTCAATGATGAGTTGCTCAAAGGGGTGGTTAGAACTTAGGAATCATAACAGAACAATAGATTTTTTAGAAAAGTAACAAGGCCAAGGAAAAGGACTTTGAGTTTCTAGGGGTGGCAAACTGTGGGAAAGCAATTATATGGGGAAACTGGTGGTAGATAAGGACTAGTTTGTTGCGTAGATCTGGTGCTGTTTATAGGCTAAGAGTCTAGAATTATTTCTGTAATTAACATCTATCCTTCCTGATAGAGGTTGGGGGAGATACATTCACAAATTTCTGTCCCACTTTTAGACAAATATGGGGGTAGCAGAGATCTGTTTTTATATCTGCTTTTTCTCAAATACCTTTGGCTCAAAATAATTTTTATGCCTAAGTGGCATATTTGGGGATGGAATGTTCTACCACCCTTACATGTTTTATCTGAGTACCAAATCTAATGCCAGGCTTTTATTTTTGTTCTGAATTTCAACACAATTCATCAACGAGACAAATAAGGTTCTAGCATTAAAGATTCTACTGAAGTGTCTTTTTATTTTAAGTCCAGAATTTGAAAAGAAGGCAAAACAAGGATTTCATGTTCTTTTCATGTTACAATAAAGCAAGAACTGAGAGAGCTACTCATTTATTCTTTAATTATGTCCAGTGACAGGAGAGTGTTGGGCTTGTCATTTATAACTTGAACCAACATTCCATGAAGTTAGATATTAAGTTATAGATTTTTGTCTGGTGGAAATACAAATTATTTATTTCTAGTAGGGAAAAATCAGCTCAAAGGTTTTATTACCTTGTAGGACATTAAATAGTTTGGGCTCTCAGTATATTTACTTAGTATATCTTCCCTGAGGGACTCACCAGCTACTTTTCTTCTAATTCTTTTTGACCCAGACTTTTCATTATACTGATTTACTGGATGATGGATTAAGTAAATCATCACCATATAGCTACTCTATATTTTATGAATATCATAATTAATTTTTTTAATTATACATTAACAGTTAGTGGCATTTTTATTTAAGATTTCTTCTACCTCTGCAACTTTCCCAATTAGTGTAAATATCAGCATATATGAATCATTGGTGAATAGGGATTTAAATAAACTATAATAGACAACAGAGAGTTCAAAATGTAGCAAATAAGAAATGCAATACTGTGTCTCTAACTACTCTAACATGTCTCACACTCAGATGTGCAGAAATGTGATTTTTCACTGAACTCTAGTTGTTTAGGAACCTAGATTCCCTCTCTGTAGCTGAAAACACTTAATCTTGCCACTTTCAGTTAATTAAGTCTCTTGCAATAGAAAACAATCTTTTTGGAAAATTATTCAGTCTGTTTAACATTTGAACCCAATCAATTCAAAACTCAATCATCTTAACACGGCCATTTTCAAGCCTCAAGCACCTCGTTCCTCTCCTGCCATGGTTGTGCACAATGAGAGAAAAATTTTATCTCATACCACAGATTCAAGGAATTCCATATCTGTTCTCTGAGGCCTCAGTGGACTCAGCTCAGTCCACTGCTGTATAAATGGTCCCACCAAAGAGTTGGACAGCATCTCAAGGGCATTACGAGGAAAGAGCCAATGTTCAATCTTTGTCCTGACTCCAGAACTTTGTGCCTCCCAGTTGGACCAGTGCTATGTTTATCCTACTGGAATACACATAGACTTTTTCAATCTGCTTTCCTGTGACCATATGCTGTAGGAAAACAATAGTAATATGAGGGGGAACTCCCCAAAACATAAAATTTATTTATGAAAAATCATGGATTTATGCTTAACTGTTTAAACTGCAGTCTCCTTCCAAGTATTCTCCATTTGGCACACTACAATTATTGAGACAATTTTTTCCCACTGCCCAAAACAGTTTTGGAACTTTTGATTTTGATGCCTTTTAGTGCTTCTGCCATTTTTTTGTTTGTTTCACTTCTTCCACACAGGCAAAATGTTTCCCTTTGAGGATTTTTTTTTTTTTCATCCAGGGAAACAAAACAAAACAACAACAATGACAAAAAAAGAAAAAGAAAAAAGCAGTCACTCAGGGAGAGATCAAGTATATAGTGAGGTGGGGTATGAGGTCATGCTGTTTATGGTCAAAAACTGCTGAGCACTCATCGCGCGGTATGGGCAAATGCACTCAAATTACATTCACCAGCCCCATCCTGAAATGGTCAAAGATGCACTGAAAGAGTCCTCCAAAACCTTCACTGGAAGCTGAATGCAGCCTCTCACAAAAGTACTAGCTGGTACACCGATACAGAGGTGTTCCTAGAACACTCACTTACCAAGGGATTACAAGGGTCCTGTCCTTCAGAAAATAATCCCATTTTAGGGGGTCCCTCTCATAATTTAGGCATTTGCTTTGCCTAATACTCCAATCAGCATTGGAAGCCAATTCCCCTAGAGTTACAGGTTATCAGGATGTGGAGGCTGGTCCCCTGTTCCTCTCTGTATATGGCTGGCCCTTCCACTGGAGTCTGCAAGCCAGCTAGCCTTGAAACTAATCTTATCCCAGAACCCCAGAACACTGAGCCCCAAGAGTGGTCACCATAGTGGCCTTGAGCAGGCAAGTGTTGCCTTTGGGTACACTGCCTTTTTGTTCTAGTGTGTATAGAGCCTCCTTTGTTCCAGTATGTATATAAGATGCCCCTGCTGTAAGCTAGCCCACACTACTGCTGTACTGGGTGGACAAACCATGCATGGGACACTGACACCCTGGCCCAAGCCGTCTGGCCACCTGCAAAGAAGAGTGGGTGCTGGATGCCTAGACTCTCCCTGCAGCCATTAACCAAAGTGCAGCTGTGATAAGGGTGAGACAACCACTCATGGGGACACCAACACCCTAGCTGCCGGGCCTGTGTGGTAGTAAACCTGCCACCTGCAGTAAAGCATGCCAAACCTCCTGAAAACTCTGAGTCCATGTTTATCACCAGACCAGAAGCCAGCCCACCTTCATAATCTGTTGGATGATGAATTAAGTAGCTCTAGGACCTGACACAGGTAAAAGGGTCATGTGGACCTTCTTTAGTGTTTCTCCAACCCCAAGGTTTGGACAGGAATAAACCTCAGCATTCTTGCTTTCTTGTCTTTATTTCCAGTTCTTTTCCTGGCCCAAAACGGGCTTCTGTTGCCTCTCTTCTTGGGAAAAACAAAAATAAAACAAAACACAAAAATAAGACAAATAAAAAATTTAAAAAGCTATTCTCTTACATATTTTTCTTTTCTTTCCTGGGGTTAATTTTCATAAAATCTCAGCTCCAATCCTCCAGTTTCAGCTTCCTAGAACCCAAACACCTTTCCTCTCATTAAAAGCCTAGATCTTATATGATAAATGTACACATGAAGATCTTGGCTCCTGCCCTGGCTGGTAGCACAGTGGATAAGGCGCCGGCCTGCGAACCCAAAGGTCGCAGGTTTGATTTCCAGCCAGGGCATCATAATTAGGTTTCCAGGTCTCCAGCCAGGTCTGTGGCTGGAGGCAGGTGAAAAGCAACAATACATTGATGTCTCTCTCCTTCTCTGCCTCTCTCTTCTCTTTCTAGGAATAATAAAATAAAATCTTAAAAAAAAAGATCTTAGCTCCCAAACTATTCTATTTCAGGTGTATTTCAAGCACGTACACTGGAAGGTAAAAATGTGGGAAAGAAAAAAGTGTCATCTCTGCTTTCAATTGGATTTCATCTTCCTCCTGACTCAATGAACTATGATTTAAGGAAAGACAAGAATACCCTGAGAAAAAAATTTTTTTGATATTTGAAGATAAGTCTTATTTCACCTGTAACATTCTAATATATAGGAGGTTCACTTCTCATCCTGAGCTTTTATAGAAAAAGTAGCAAATAACATTCTATGAGAAGTAATCTCACAATGCAATATGATTATAAATTCCTTACTGGGCAGGTGATGGTACGTATTCATGCCCCAGGCATATAACTTTTTAATAAAGGTTTATCTTTGCCTCAAGCAAGCAATAGCCATTGTTTCAGTGCATCTAGGTTAACAGATCTTTGAAATAAACCATAACCACCCCCAAGAGGACACATAATCTATCATGTTAACTATTGTGTAATTTAGTCATTGCCTTAATCTTCCCCACCTTCTTGTAATCTTCCTTACTGATTCCCTTCTTAATTTCAAATGCATAATAGAAGCTGCAAAACTGTTATTCTTCCCAGCATATGTCATCAGTTTGGCTCAGATAAAGTTTTAAGGAAATGCTTTACAGGTTGGGACATTTCTTGCATCAACACTACTAAAAATTTATTAAAATAACTTACACACCCTCTCTCTTTTCCTTTGCACTACTCTTTCTTTCTTTGTAATCTTCGTCCTTTGTGGTCTTTTCCTATTCAGTTACCCATCATGTACATTTGTTCCCTTGTTTCTCATATTAGAGTTTCTCATCAGCAACCCTAGGGCATTGGACTAATGAAAAGCCTCATTACAGCAGATTTCAAAGCTGAGAAATTTATTAGATCTGAAAAAATAAAACTTTAACTTTAGAACCATAGCCCCCCAAAATTATAAAAGTAATTAATTCTATAATAAAAAAGAAGAGCTTTCTAAATAAAAATAATACCAAAGATATCAAGTATATTAAATTAGCAATAGGCACAGTCTTATTAACATCCATTGTCCTTTGTTGTTTATGAAAAGGTTTTTGGGATCCCCACTTTCCATAACTTTTATAGCTTGAGGAACAAGCTATAAAAATTTTGTATCTATTAGAATTTTAATTAGCAAAGAATTATATGTAACTGGAAAATGCTTACTTAGGAGGTAATGTTTCAAGGCATTCTTAACACAACACGGATAATAACAGTGAGGCGTGTGAAAAAGTGGGCAACTGTAACCCACCCTACCGCTCTTTTGACATTGTTTCTGTAAATGCTGACTCTGACTAGTATGTAACTTGCAAACAAACAGCAGGTTTGTGTAAGAACTCTAAGAACTGACTTCCAAAGATATAGACTCTAATCTTCAGGCAACCCAGCAACTCTGGGAGATTTGCCAACCTCAAGCGTAAAGCCAGAATGATATAAAACCAGGATGATAAAAATCAGGATAATGCACATCGGGCTATCACTTGACCAGTTTTGAGGTCCATATCAGAATGGACTGTGCTTGTTTGTATGTAGAGAACTTTTCAATCCCTTCCCTTAAACTCTTTGTTCTGCTTTCCCTCTTCCTCCTTCTAAATACATCTGCCTACACTGAGAGGTGAAGATGGGATTGGGGACAAGAGTCCCCATCTTCTCAGGTTGCTGGCATATGATAAAACTCTTTCCTTCTCATCAGCACCTGCTCCTGAGCTTACTTTTTTCACTGTAGCAGGCAGCCAGACCTGTGATCAATTTATATATGTAGCCCTGGCTGGTGGCGCAGTGGATAAGGTGCCAGCCTGCGAACCAAAGGTCACTGGTGCAATTCCCAGGTAGGGCACATAACCAGGTTGCAAGCCAGGTCTCCAGCCAGGTCCATAGCTGAAGGCAGGTGAAAGGCAACCATACATTGATGTGTCTCTCCCTCTCTTCCTCTCTCCTTTCCCCTCTCTCTGAAAGTAACAAAAGAGTTATATATGTAGTGATAAGAAAGGGAAAAACAGAAAGCTCTCATCAACTTTCATCATCCTTCTATAACACACCTCCTTTCCTTACCACTCAAAATGTTTTCTAAGGTACAGACCAATTTGCTCACCTGCCTTTTATTATCTTCACATTTCCTGTAGAAGTTTCTGCCTTTGTGTTGTGTAAATGCTCTGTAATCACAATCATCTTTTTATCTCCAATCCATAGCTCCCGTTTTTCCTATTTATCCTTAACATCCATATCTCAAATTTTACATAGAGGTCAAAAGTCTCTAAGTTATTGGAATAAAACAAGTAAATACTGTAACCAAAATTTCTTATATATTTATAATAGACCAAGTAAGAGTTGTTACATTACTGTATTAAAAAGAACTTTATGAATACATTATAAGCCCTTATAAGAACTTACTCATTTTATAAGAAAAAGGAACATAGCAGCTTGGCAACATTTTCCTAGAAATTTGCAAGTTGTCTATGATTAGGACCTAAGAGAAAGGAAGGTAGATCAGAGAAAAGTTAGATGCTGTAAGGTATTTTCAGTTTTGCCATTCACTTGATGGATTCCTCACATAAATATCTTTACTAGGCATGATGGGGTGGGATTAATTGGGTCCCCCAAAGATCAGCACCTCTGGCTGATATGCTCTTGTGAGTCTCTCTCATACAGAACTGGGACTGTTGGTTCTCCCATATAGGACCAACAGAATGAAGAAGTGATTCTGCATGACTTCTGAAGTCAGATCATCAAAATCCATGCAGTTTCTATTTTGGACTCTTGGACTACATTTTTTGGAAGCTGTGAGCCACTATTTCAGAAGTCACACTATCCTGAGATTGCCATGCCAGGGAAGCCACTAAGATTTGGGCAGTTTGTTACATAGCAATGAGAAACTAGATTAACAGGTAATATAACTATAAGAAATCTCCCAGATATATTACATCGCTAAATGCAGTTCATTATATAGTGTCTATGTTGGTTCCTCCAGTTGGCTTCAGCTTGATCTTTTACAACTCAGTTATCCATTGCTCCATGCATTTTTTCCTGTACTTTTTTTCTAAATAACGTATTGTTTTTACAATGGTGAATTAGCTTTAAAACTATAAACTAATGGGTCTCTCGGTAAAAGTAAGTGGTGCCTATATTGATTTGTGAATTAAGGGAAAAGAGAACCCATAGCTGACTGAGTACTTGGAAGACATATGATTTATGTTGTCTGAAAGACTTTGGTAGGTTTTAGAGATGCAAGCAGTTAAATATGGCTGGAAGGAAAGAAAAATGAGCAGGAGGTGACACAAGGTACCTAGCTTTACTTCCTATGGAAGTTCTTTGAATTTTAACCTAGCAGCATTAAGGATTGATTGAAATAATTTAACACCAAGTTATATTCCTATATTTGTATATTAGAAAGATAACTTTGGGAGGTTTGAGGCCAAAATAGTGGATTAACCACATGTTGTAAGTTCACCACCCCAACTTCAAAGCACTACAAATTCTAACAAAAGTGAGAAAGTAAATAAATACTGCCATTGATTTCATGAAAAACAAGAAGAGTCCTAGTAAAGGATACTCAAGGTGTCTCTAATTCCTTACCACTACAAGTAATGCTATAGTAAACATCTATATAAAGTGGGGTCCATTCCACTTGTGGCCTTTGATTCCATGACCAATGTATCCATTCTATTAAAGAAATAGTGCACATAGAAGTTTTTGACTTAACACCACATATTGGAGAATGGCTTCCTTTCCTTGCAGAATATTAGTGTTAAACATCAGCTACACATTTGGCAGGACACACCATCTCTCCATCAGGCTGGCAGCTTCTTGGTGGTACTATAGGTGCTGTATCTAATGCAACCAGTGGGTTTCTCTCTCACCTCTTTTTCTATGGAATTATTATCCCAGTTGGATGCTATAAGGTATGAGATTCCATGCCTGCTAATCAGATATCAGAAAAAAACAGGATAGTGGTATTTGATGATACTCTCTGGGCAGGTAAAGAAAATCTAAACATAAAATACATGTCTATTCTAGTGGAAACAAGTTGTTAAGTCCTTCCAAGATAGAAGGAACACGATGCAGTTGACTTGCCATAAAGTGGTCAGTTTTACTGTTTTTGTTTTCCTTCTGAGAACTAGCACCATCTCAGGACTTAGCATTGGTCTTTGTTGCTGGCACATTTAACAGTCATAAATTAAGCCAACCTTAGGAGGAGAAAATCTATGCTGTGGCTAATTTATAGCCTCCACCTCGGGTACCATGGCCACTTTATGAACATGATTTTCTTGCCAGAACTGGGCTGGTTGATGACAAAGGCTCACTGATATCAATTGGACAATTCTATTTATCTGTTTTATTTTTAGTGCCTCTTCCATGGTGCATGATTTCTGAGGGTCATTAATGTGTGACACTTCACACTTTGTGCCCACTATATTTGTCCAGCTATATACCTCGACTTCCTGACCAGCTAGCCTCTCATCTTCTCATCATTTTCCTTTCAGCCCTTCCTGGTCCTTGTCCATAAAGTATCCAACCATGTAATATGCATAATAGAGATAGTTTCTAAAAAAGATACAAGATACAAAAACACTGTACATAAGACAATGTTGCCTGCATCCCCTTCAAGGTAAGCACCTTTAGACTTCACACAGTTCTCCCAGTCACCATCAGCTGCCCTATCATATTTTCCTGAATCTCATCAATGGTCTGAAACCTCTTCCCTTTCAAAAGTAATTTTAGTTTTGGAAAAAGAACTACAAATCTGGCTGTAGGGGAGGCTGAGTCAACTGAGTGATCTCATGTTTCACCAAAAAACTCTGCATGAGACATGATATATGAGCAGGCATATTGTCATGATGAAGCTGCCAATTACCAGTTGCCCATAGCTGCAACCTTTTGAATCATCTGAATAGTTTCTGCAGAGAAAGTTAACACAAAAAAATTCAAGCTTAACGCAAAATTTGATGCAAATTTGTTGCTCTTACTTAGTCATTTTGAATGTGAATGGCTGCACAGTACACATGCTCAGTCAATGGTGTCTACTGCCCCCACTGACTAGTACTGTGAAGTCATTACTATCCACGCATGTGCATTCCAGTCCACTCCCCCTGACTGCAAGGTTACATCCATGTTGTACAAACCATTCTCCTTATATTAACAATGGCTGGAATTTTTCCAGACAGGTCTCATGTAATGCATAGGTGAAAGCTCAGCTTCCTAAGGGCACCATACAGCCACTCCTTAGTTCAAGGAGCATTTTTCACTTTTTTTTGAACAGCCAGCAAACCTACCCCCAGAAACTGGGCAGATCCAAGGATGGATTCTCTACTATAAGTATCAGAGGGAACATGGCCCTGCTGACCCCTGGATTTCACTGGACACACATTGCCTAATTTTTATATTTATTTATAACTTTAGTATTTACAAAACTTTATGTCCTTGTTTTTCACAAAAATAAGTGCCAGCCCTGGCTGGTGACTCAGTGGAAAGGTGCCAGTCTGCAAACCCAAAGGTCGCTGGTTCAATTTCCAGCCGGTCACATAACCAGGTTGCAAGCCGGGTCTCCAGCTAGGTCCATGGCTAGAGGCAGGTGAAAGGCAACCATACATTGATGTCTCTCTCCCTCTCTGCCTCTCTCCCTTCCCCTCTCTCTAAAAATAATAAATAAAATCTTAAAAATAAATAAATAAATGCCAACAGCAGATCTAATTTTTTCTTTTTTTATATACTGATAGACTGCATGGCCAGTGCCAGAATTCAAACACCTACTTGGAGACAACTGACCTAGAGCAGCAACTGGCAAACAATGGCCCATCCCGCATTTTTGTAAATGAAGCTTCATTGGCATTTAGCTATAACTTTTTAAAGTCTGTTTCTGCATCTGTAGAATAAAAACAATATTCTCTTGTTTTCTCTTTCAATTTAATTTTATTGTTGTTGTATTACATTCATCCCATTTCCCCCACCATCTCTCTCCTTCCTCATCCACCCACTCCTCCCCAAAGTTAATCCCACTTGTTATCTATGTCTACGGGTCTTCCATGTTAGTTTCTTGACTAAACTGCTCCCCTTCTTTGTCTCCTCCTCCCCTTCCCACCTCCCCTCTGCCCACTGAAAGTCTGTTCCTTATATTCATGTATCTGGTTCTATTTTGTTCGTTTGTTTTGTTCATTAGTGTTCTGTAATGGGTGAGATTATATGGTATTTGGCTTTCACTGACTGGCTTATTTCACTAAGCATAATACTTTCCAGTTCCATCCATGCTGTTGCAAAGGGTAGGAGTTTCTTCTTTCTGTCTGTCTGTGTAGTATTCCATTGTGTAAATGTACCAACGTTTTTTGATCCATTCATCCACTGATGGACACTTACTGTTTCCAGCATTTGGCTATTGTAAATAGTGCTGCTATGAACATAGGGGTATATAGGTTCTTCTGAATGGGTGTTTCAAGATTCTTCAGATATAATCCTAGTAGTGAAATTGCTGGATCAAAAGACAGTTCCATTTTTAGCTTTTTAAGGAAATTCCATGCTGTTTTTCATAGTGACTGCACCAGCCTGCATTCCCACCAACAGTGCACCAGGCTTCTCTTTTCCTCATATCCTCACCAGCACTTGTTTGTTGATTTGTTGATGATTGCCATTCTGACAGGTGTAAGGTGGTATCTTATTATGGTTTTAATTTGCATCTCTCTGATGGCTAGTGATGTTGAGCATTCTTTCATATGCCTTTGGGCTCTTTATATGTTCTCCTCAGAGAGATGTCTGTTCAGGTCCTTTGCTCATTTATTAATTGGGCTCTCTGTTTCCCTGGTGTTGAGTAACATAAGTTCTTTATATATTTTGGAGATCAAACCCTTGTCTGAGGTGTCATTGGCAAATATGTTTTTCCATATGGTTGGTTCCCTTTTTATTTTCTTGATGTTTTCTTTATTTGAACAAAAACTTTGCTGTTTGATATAGTCCCATTTATTTATTTGTTCCTTTATTTCCTTTACTCTTGGAAAAATATCAGTGAATATTTCTGGTTAGAATATCTGAAATTTTACTTCCTATGTTTTCCTCTAGGACTTTTATGGTGTCATGGCTTATGTTTAAGTTCTTTATCCATCTGGAGTTTATTCTGGTGTATGGTGTAAATTGGTGGTCTAGTTTTATTTATTTATTTATTTGCATGTCCCTGTCCAGTTCTCCCAACACCACTTGTTGAAGAGACTGCTTTTACTCCATTTTATGCTCCTTCCCCCTTTGTCAAATATTAATTGACCATACAGTCCTGGGTTTATTTCAGGGCTCTCTATTCTGTTTCATTGATCTATCTGTCTAGTCTTATGCCAGTATCAGATTGTTTTGGTTACAGTAGCCTTGTAGTATAGTTTGATGTCTGGTATTGTAATTCCTCCTACCTTGTTCTTCTTTCTCAAAATTGTTATGGCTATTCATGGTTGTTTTTAGCTCCATATAAATTTCTGAAGTATTTTTTCTATATCTGTGAAACATGTCATTGGTATTTTAATTGGGTTGCATTAAACCTATAGATTGCTTTGGGTAGTATGGACATTTTAATAATGTTAATTCTTCCCATCCACAAACATGGCATATGCTTCCATTTATTTGTATCTTTCTTAACTTCTTTCTTCAATTTTCTGTAGTTTTCTGAGTGAAGGTCTTTTACCTGAATAAGGATAATATTCTGCTATGTAAAATTGTTGTAACATCATAAGAAAATAGAAGATAATAAATCTGAAAGTAATTTATGAAACTACAAAAGTTTATATGAGTAAAATATATAGTTATTAAACAATTTTGATACTTGTTTGAAATAGTTAGCTATATAAGTTTAACATTCTATATACAGTAAGAAATTATTAATCTTCATTTAAATAGCACCACCCACCCCTTCCAACTAGTAGTTGAACACTATATGTGAAATATATTGATTGTAACTTTAAAAGATAATATATAATTTCTGTCAGTTCATATATATACACATTCATATATATACATACACATAGGCTCCCTTGAGCCTGTGTATGTGACCTCATTTAGAAAAAGAGTTTTTGCAAATATCATTAAATTCAGGGTGTTGAAACACGATGATTCAGGATTTGGGGTGAACCTAATATCCAATGACAGATGTTTTTAAAGAGGAAAGCAGAGGAATAGCTGAGATACATAGACAAAGGGAGGAGGCCTTATGCAGGCAGAGACTGGAGTTATGCTGTAAGACAAACACTTGGAGTCACCAGAAGCTGGGAGGAATATCTCCCAGAGCTTTCAGAGAGCATGTGGCCTTACTAACATATTGAGTTCAGACTTTTGAACTCCAGAACTGTGGGAAAATGAATTTCTGTTGTTTTAAGCCACCAAATTTGTGATACTTTTTATGGCAGGCCTAGGAAACTAATACTCACAGTATGGTTTTATTTTGCTTCATTTTAAATATTAGACTAAGTTTAAAATAGAAACATAAGAAAGTGTAAAGAGAGACTTAAATAGGTAAGAATGCTATCTGTGTAACAATGAAGTTTTTCTTATCACAGAAAGCTCTGCCTCAATTAGGCCCAATCAAGAAAGATTTTAGGTAAAGACATGTAATTACGATGAGTGCGAATATAGAGAAAGAACTAGTTTTAAAGGGAGAAACACTAAAATTAAGACTTTTGGATAATTTTGAGATGAGAAATATAGCCATAGAGCTTTGATCAAGAAAAAGATAGAGAATGGATACACTTTCATGACACTGAGATTTTGTACTATTAGACACTGCTAATAATGTAGGTTTTGAATATGGATAAGTTCATTTTTAGAAGTTTAAAGAGATTCTTTTCAACAAATGTAGAATGTTAAATATAAAAGAGAATGTTTTTGGCATAATTGTACAAAGAAAAAAAAATTTCCATTCTGGCATTGTTAAACATAGCAAGATTTGGAGAGGAGACTATTAATGATTTAAATAAAGTAAGGGTTGCAGATGAAGATTTAAAAGCATATTTCAAAGGGCAACTATTACTTAAAATCAATTACAAAGATAAGAAATAAAACATACTGTGTGAAGATAGTAAGCTAGGAGGCAAAAAACAGTGTTCAAATGAAATAAATGGAATGTGGACAATGGGAACAAAGCAAATTCTCCATCCCCCTGCATCCCTCTGGTAAGCACAGCCTGATGTACTTGCTTCCCACTACTGCAGGTCCAGACCTTCTCTTGCTGGCTTACGCCAGAGGAAAGGCAAGCAAACCCTGGCCTCTGGCCAGACACCCTGAGGGAGATGTGAACTTCAGCAAGTAAGCAGAAAAGTGTGAAAGGCTGGACTGGTTTAACAGAGGTTTCTGAGACCACCAAAAAGAAACTACCAGTCATTTCTTTTCTAAGTGCAGAAGATAATCTATCAAAAGAGATAACATAAAATGAACTCATTGAGTTAAATTTCTATTCCTTTTTTCATTCACAAGAGGGAGAGATGGGCGGGGGGGCATGCAAAGGAAAGAATGGTAAGATCTATCACTAAGGGTCTAAGCATGGAGCTTTATCTTGTTATTCATAAATGAGGGAGAGAGAAATGTCATGTGCCTGAAAATATAATTTCTTGAGGGGCAAAGTGAAATATTAAAAGACTTTCCCATTGCTAATTAGGCAATTAAAACTATTCAATTTGACAAAGCTCTGGACCCAGTTGAATTACACTATAATTCAAGAGGAAAAAAATAGTAGCAAGGGAAATAGAGAAGCCTTTGGCAAAAGTGTTTGATAGCTCAATAAGAAGAGAATAAAGGGAGCAATAGCATTTGAGTTACTAATAAGCATTCTCAGATTTTGCCAGAGAACATCATTCAAAGAACAAGTTTTCCCAACTTCATTATTAAGCACAAGAATAAAGATTCACTCAAATCTGTACATTTGTAATTTACCAAAAAGAATTGGTCTGAATTTAGGAACTTAAATTTTATTTTCATTCAAATTCCAGAAAAGCACTCACAATTTTACTAGCATGTCACCTAGTAATAATGAAAACATACTAATGAATGAAGTGCTGCAAATAATCCTGGAGCCCAGAACTAATGATACCACATTTCACAAGCTGATAAAGAACAGCCAGCACATATAAACAGCAATGCTTTAAAACTTCATTTTTAAAAGAAACATGGTTCTCTTTTTCCCTACAGAAATACCTCATAGCCATTAATACAACTAGTACATTTTTATGGAGTACAATAAAAATTTTAATTATATGCCCTTACTCTACACATAGATCATCCCTCCTTCACCCTTGACCACTGGTCCTGAGTGGTGCCCCAAGGACCCCGTTTCAGTCCCTGAGACGCTGTGAGAACAAAGCCCCTGGCTAGGTGGCTGTGATTCCTGAATCTAGCCAAACAGAAGAGCAAAATGAGCTTTCAGCAAGTTCTCCCCAGTAGCCCTGTCTTTGTGTTTCTTCTGTGTGGTTTTGCCTCATCCACACCTCAGAGGTCTGTCTGCTTCCTAACATGGAAACAATGAGCACTTTAAAAGCATGAATGTGCATGGCTGCCCCTTTCTGCTGGGAACTTCTGGTATACCTTAAGCAATGCTCAGGTGGCCACAGGAAGCCAGGCCTTTTATGATTAGCTATTGTCTCCAGTTAAAAGGGAACATAAGAATGCAGACCTAAAAGAAAGTCATAGATTAAGTAAAAGAAACATAAAGCCAGATCGACCAGATAATTAGATGAAGTTAGATAAAACCCCCCAAAAAAAACATATTTAATGTTCTCTCTTTTCATAACAGAACTCTCTTTAAAATAGTGCCATCTATAGTAAGCCTCCAGACTAGAGATCTAAGGGAAATGGCCATGTATAAAGAGAAAAAACATGGATTAAGAGGCTATTTTCACTCCATTTTATATTCCTGCCCCCATTGTCAACTATTAATTGAACATAGAAACCTAGGTTTATTTCTGGGCACGCTATTCTGTTCCATTGATCTGTTTGTTCTTATTCCAGTAACAAACTGTTTTGATCACAGGGCCTTGGAATATAGTTTGATATTAGGTATGTGATACCTCCTACCTTATTCTTCTTTCTCAAGATTATTGTGGCTATTCGGGATCATTTTGGTTCCACATGAATTTTTGAAGTATTTGTTCTAGCTCTGTAAACTATGTCATTGATATTTTAATAGGGATTACATTGAATCTATAAAATTAGTTTGGGTAGTATGGACATTTTAATATTAATTCTTCCCATCCACTAACATGGTATATGCTTCCATTTATTTGTATCTTCCTTAATTTCTTTCTTTAGTGTTCCATAGTTTTCTGAGTACAGGTCTTATACTTCCTTGGTTAAATTTATTCTTAGGTACTTTATTTTTCTTGTTGCTATATAGAATTTTTTACTAGTTTCTATCTCTGATATTTCATTGTTGGTGTAAAAAATGCCTCTGACTTCTAAATATTGACTTTGTGTCCTGCTATTTTGCCAAATTCACTTATTAGAGTCAAGTAGTTTTTTGGTGGAACCTATAGTGTTTTCTATGTACACAATCATGTTGTCTGCAAATTATGACAGCTTTGCTTCCTCCTTTCCAATCTGGATGCCTTTTATTTCTTTTCCTTATCTTCTGCAGCTAGAACTTCCAATACTATGTTGAATAGGCAGAAAGAGTGGACATCTTTGTCTTGTTCCTGATTTTAGGGGAACAGCTTTCAGTTTGTGCCCATTGAGTATGATGTTGCCTGCAAGTTTCTCATATATGGCCTTTGTTATGCTGAGTTATGCTCCCTCTATTCCCACTTTGCTGAGTGTTTTCATTGTAAATGGTTACTATACTTTATCAAATGCTTTTTCAGCATCTATTGATATGATCATGTGTTTTTTTCTTTCATTTTATTCATGTGATGTATTATGTTTATTGATTTGCAAATATGATACCATCCTTGCATCCCTGGGATGAGTCCTACTTGATCATGACAACCAATGGGGAAAACTGGACAGGTACATGCAAAATAATGAAACTAGACCACCAACTTACACCATACACCAGCATAAACTCAAGATGGGTAAAAGACTTAAATGTAAGCTGTGACACCATAGAAGTCCTAGAGGAAAACATAGGCAGAAAAATTTTAGATATCCCATGCAGCAATATTTTCACAAATATATTTCCTAATGCAAGGGAATTAAAGGAAATAATAAACAAATGGGACAACTAAAATGTTTCTGCTGAGCAAAAGAAACTATCAGCAAGAAGAAAGGGGAAGCAAATGTATAGGAAAACATATTTGCCAATGATATCTCAGACAAGGGTTTGATCTCCAAAATATATGAAGGACTTATGTGACTTATGTGACCAAGAAGACAGAAAGCCCAATTAAAAAATGGGTAAAAGACCAGAACAGACACTTCTCCAAGGAGGACATGCAGAAGGCCCATAGGCATATAAAAGGATGCTCAACATCACTAGCAATGAGAGAGATGCAAATTAAACCATGAGATACCACCTCATACCTATCAAAATGGCCATCATTAACAAATCAACAAACAACAGGTGCTGGCGAGGATGCAAAGAAAAGGAAACCTTATTACATTAAGGTGGGAATGCAGACTGGTGCAGTCACTGTGGAAAACAGTATGGAATTTCCTCAAAAAAAAAACAAAAAATAAAACTGCCTTTTAATCCAGCAATTCCACTGCTAGGATTATACTTGAAGAATATTGAAACACCATTTCAGAAGAATCTATGCATCTCAATGTTCATAGCAGCACTATTTATAATGGCCAACCACTGAGAACAGCCTAAGTGCCCATCAGTAGATGAATGGATTAAAAAACTGTGGTATATTTACACAATAGAATACTACACAGCAGAAAGAAATAAGGAACCCCTGCCTTTTGCAATTGTATGGATGGAACTGGGCTGCAGGAGGTGCGGCGGGAGGGTGGTTATGCTTAGTGAAATAAGCCAGGCAGTGAAATACAAATACCATATGATCTTACAGGAACCTAATGAACAAAACAAACAGGTCAGCAAAATAGAACCAGAGTCATGGAAAACAAGGGTCAGACTAACAGTGACCAGAGGGGAGAGGGTTAGGGAAAAGATAGGGAAAGAAGAGAAAGGAGCTAGTCAAGGAACTAGTATAAATGACCCATGGACATGGACAACAGGGTGGGGATTGACCGTGGGAGAAGGGGATGTGGGCAGATCAGGGGAGACCAATAGGCAGGAAAATGGGACAAATATAATAGAACAACATTTTTTTAGTATTTAAAAGAATAAGTAAATAAAAAATTATTAAGTATGTTTGTCATGCTGGCTGCTATGGAGGGAAAAAACACAAGCAAGCAAGAGGCCTAAGTAAGAACATGAAGGGGAAAAAAAAACATGAATTAGGTGGACACACCTGTAAAACCTCCTCCTGGTCTGAGAGTCGGTGGTTCTTCATTTTTTTATTGAAAGTCAGGGTCATGTTTCTACACTGGCTATAAATAACTATTAACATGTACTTTTGCTAATAACCTGAGTGGATAGTTAAAGCTCCTCAAAAAAAATTAAAAACTCTTTAACATTTTAAAAATTCATATAAAAGAGTAGAGGATGAAATTTTGCCTTTAGAAAGGTTCACATATATTGTACTTTAGCATTTATTTATTATCGAGGACCACTCAAGAAGTGATTTATTAAATATATTGCTACATTATTATATTTATAAATATATATATTTCACCCCTGATTGACATCAGCAGTGAACTAAGTTTTTTTTTTTTTCTTCTTTTTTTCAATTTGACTCAGGTAGGAACACAAGTACATATGTTAATCTTGTTAGATTAAATTATGCTACAGTAACCAACAACCCTGAAATATCAGTAGTTTAAGTATAACAAGGATTATTTTTCATACACACAAGGTCCACTATAATGCTGATGATTCTACAAGACAGAAGTCCTCTGTGCAGTAACATAAAGAGTGGAATACACAGCTTCTTTGGAAAATAGAGAACTGGAGGATTGTGTAGCAGTTCTTTTATCTTTGGGCTCAGGAATGAAAGATCAATTCTAGTTCTTACACATTAGACAAACCTAGCCTACAGTCCCAACTAACTGCAAGAGAGCTGAGACATGGGAACGAGTAAATAGAATGTTGGCTAATTACCTATCTCAGCTACAATAAAATAATGAAAGTGGAAAAATAAGGAAATTAAATTGAGGTTTAAGAAGCAAATAACCATCTAGCTGAAACAAACCTATTGAAAGGCTGAACTCACAAAGGTTGTCATGAATTTAACAATCATAATAGCTAACATTTATTGAATGCTTGCAAAATGCCATCTATTATTCTGTTTTGCCTATATTGACTCATTCATACTTTATAACTAAAGTACTATGATTATCCACATATAACCAATAAGAAATGTAAAACAGAGAGGTAGAATAATTGACCAAAGCTGCACTGCTAGCAGGAGGCATTTGAACCTAAGCAATCTGGTCCCTGAGCTTACTCTCTCAATCATCTTGATGAGAAATGCATTTCAATTAAATTGAATTCTATTAAAAATTTAGGATTCATTTTTAATTCCTTCTTTATCTCACATTGAAAGTAAAATGTGATGGGAAGAAAATGGATTTGGGTATTAGAAAAACTGAACTCCAGTCCCAATGTTACCAAATACAGGTGTGATATCAAACAAAATACCTAACCCCAAGCCCTTTCATCCAAGTCAAAAATGGGGCTCATATTGGGATGGGCTCCTTGTCCATAAAAGTAAAATAATAAATATGGAAAATGTTTCCTAAAGTTACACTGAATAATGCCCCCAGACATAGAAGCACCAAATAAAATAGGTATACTTGTAATTACTCTATTGACACTATCTTCAACTATATTGTTCAGTTATTTTCTATCTCACTTTTCTAACAAGTTCTGTACCTGAATCAATCCAAGTATTTATTCTTTCCATTTTTGCCCCAAACCACTGAGTGCTGCTAGGGAGAAAATGTGTAGAGTCAGGCTATTTTTCACTTCTATAAATTCCATTTCCAACCCCAGCTGGGCATCAGAGCTTTTTGGCAACCTGAGACTTCCTTAGGTCCCTTTACTACTCTCTACAGAAACTATATCTACATATCTATGTATACACTCCATATTTTCACCTAACCCTTAATCCACAGCTCCTGTCCCAGACTCTCAGTAGATGACCTGACCTCCAAGTTAATAAAGGAAATAAAAATAATCAGATAGAAATTCAACAAATTCTGATACTTGACCTTTTCCTCCCTGCTTCTGTGACGGTTAAAATAGTATATAGTCCCCACCCAAATCTTACCTGTAGAAGGCTAACAATTTCTCCACCTGTCCTCTGCTTCTCATTCCTTTTTAGGTTCTCATGGACTTGAGTCCATCCATCACCTCCTCTGTTATTTTCTATACCATTATTATCTCTCCATTTCTAAAAGCTTTCTTGCTGTAGCAGTTAGTAGTGATCCAATATCTCCCTCTACCTCATCCCCATCTCCAGGTACTACTCTAACCTCATCTCTTCTTTCAAGATTTTCTTAGAATAAAAATGAAATTTGCCCTTGCTGGTGCGGCTCAGTGGATGGAGCAGTGGCTTGTGAACTGAAAGATCTCTGGTTTGATTCCCAGTCAGGGCACATGCCTAGGTTGCAGGCCTGATCGATCCCCAGTTAGGGGCATGTGAGAAACAGCTGATTGAGTGATGTTTATTTCACACGTCATTGTTTCTCTCCTTCTCCTTCTCCCTCCCTTCCCATCTCTCTAAAACAATAAATATTTTTTAAATAAATACATAAAATTTATCATGTAGAGTTATAGTAATAGTGATGACTAAATCAAAAACTCAAAGGCAGTAACATGACTTTAAAAAATTTAAGCTCATGAATGCTTTATAGTTGAGAAAGCATTTCAAATATATTTAATACAGTTTATAATCATTCTATGAAATAGATATTTTTAACCCAAATTTGCTGAGAAAAGAATTAAACTAAAAATGTTTAAGTGATTTCTCCACTGTCACATTGTTAGCAAATAGTGGACTGGGTTTTTAATAACTTCTAGACCCCATACTATTTCTATGGCATCGAGCTATACCCTGAGGGTGAAAAAATGAATGTTAAATGACTTCATTGGGTTGTCTTGAAAATCAAATAAAACTTCATGACGGAACAGATTTTACAAAGGTGAACCTGTCATCAAATATGCAACATAAATTTGGCCTAAAACCAGCCTCCTTCAATAGGCTAAGATCCTGCGGGAACATCCATTCATTTTGCAGTATTATTCCTACATCCAGGATTGCAAATTGTTTGAGTTTTAGCATCCAGTTATCATTTTAAAATTCTTAAAACACATGTGCCTTTTAATAGAGAAACATTATACACACAGTGAATACAAGTAGTGGGAAGAGGAGCAGGACTATTTGAGTATGACTTTCTTTTCTAAAATCCTGGTCCTCCTCCAAACTTGCTCACATCCAAACAGAGCCAGCACCTCCTCAGGGACTGTGGCTCAGAAGTGGACAGCAGGCACATATGTCCAGCAAGGATCCCTGAGAGCAGCTGTTCAGCCAACTGCTTATCCTTTCCTGGGGCTCCTTGTTTAGGGTAAGAAATGGTGTGGACAGAAAAAAGAAATGCTGTCCTGGCACTTCTGAAATGTGCTGAACTGCAGCAGACAAAAAGCAACTGAACTGTTGGAGTCGATTCTCCAGAGAAAAGAACAATTCCCAGCCCTGGAAATAGAGACCATTATAAAAGTCAGGCCAGAGAACCTCTGGCCAAATAAACAATGATATTTGATACATATGTTTTGTGGACTTTTGCTAGATAGAAATGGAATGATTGCCAATTCACTGTTGCTGTCTCAGCAACTGACAGAAAAAGAAGGGAATGGAGGTGATAGGATACCTAGAAAACAGAACTGAGTTGAATGCATCATTAATGGGGCAGATTATGGAGCAGGTTCTCAGCACAGAGGAGCTAAATTTAATTAGAAAGTATTCTGAACTTGTCCACCTATCTGGGGCCATCTAGCCTTTCCTGTCCTTACAGCAAACAGCTTCTCACATCAGCTGCCATCAAATTTTTTGTCTCCGGCTACCTTTACACTCCCAAAAATTACTGAAGTTTTGCAATGGGCTTTGGTTTATGTTGGTGATACCCATTTACATTTAGCATTAGGAATTATAATAGTTTATGTTTTATTTACTTATTTAAAAATAATTATACTAGATAAAAATGTGTATTTATGGAAGAAACAGCAAGAGGAGTGGCATTGATTTACATTTTTGATAATCTCTTTACTAACAAAAGAGAAGACAGAAGGATATTAGTATCTACTTCTACATTGCCTGATACTGTATATTGTCATGTAGCCTCTGGAAAACTCCACTGTATACTCATTAGATGATGAGCCATAATCACAAACAAGGTCCTAATATTCTTATAATAATAGTTTTGACCTTATGGACCCCTGAGAGAGCTGTTGGAAACTCCAGGTGTTCCTAGACCCTGCTTGGAGAACCACCATCCTACACTTTACCGTGATTCTGAAATCAAAATTTTGTTAACCCAGAAGTCCCTTCTGGACCTGTAAAATCACTTGTTCAATGTTACAGTTCCAGAAAACTACTGCTAGAAAGAGCCTGGTGATCCACCTCAGCTTTTTCACTCATTAAATAATTATTTTTCCACAATGTGTTATGCTCCATCCTAGAACTAGCAATACAATAATGAATAAAACAAAGAGTTAAACATTAAAGACAATCATAAAATAAATAAACAACAAGAACAAATAAAGATAAATTAGATAGTAACAAGTGTTCTAACCATAACAAGAAGTCAAAATAATCAAGTTACTCTTAGGGCTGGAGATGTCCCAAGATTCTATGACTTGCTCAAGGTTATGAGTGGCTAAGAATCAAGTTGAATGCCTCCAAATGTCATTACAACCATCTGTAATTTTTGTTGTAATTCATAGCACATTGTAAAAAGTTATAACATTTACAAACATTAGTAGTGCCCTTTTTCTAAAAACAAAAATATTAATACTTTAAAAAAGAACAGAAAGTAGTACTATAAAAAAAGAAAAGCTGATGATTATTTGGGGTATTGGATAGTGCAGGTGGCTTTTCTAATAATTAGAAAATCATCAGGAGTGATTTTTTTAGTGTTTTATACTAAATTATTTTACTTGATTTTTTTCAATGGCTCTGCTCACCAGGTAATTGACACACACTTCTTTTCTTCTTTTTGGCTGCCTCACATCCTTTTTAAAAACAAAAACCAGGATAAAAATAAATATTTCAAATCTTGAATATTATATTAGAGTTATGCCTGGGAAGAAAGGTCTTATAACATAGATCTATATGCCCATAAATGCACCCCCAGGAAATAGCTTGCTATATACATATTTGGCCCAAAAGATGATAAAATTTATCTTGGGTATCTCCCACAATTACTTCATCCTTTTTAATCCTATGTCCTTTGACAAGCCAAGGTCCACCCTGAACACTCTTTCTCTGTGTATGTGCATCCTTCAAGTTTTCATAAGAGTATAACATTCATACATAAAAATTACATAGCTGGCCCTTTAAGTTTTCCCAAACCAAAAGCTCGCACATAACTAGCACTTAGATGGTGAAGTAGAATCCTATTACCAGAACCCCTGAAGATCCTCCTGTACTTTCTTCCAGAAGCTATCATTCATCGTGGTGCACAACATGCTGGCTCCTAACAGCATAGATAGCCTCTTACGTACTTTGTATAAATAAAATAACATAGCATGTACTCTTTTGTGCCTGGCTTATCAAGCTCAACGTTTCATTAATGGCATGCATTCATATTGTGGCATGATTGTAGATCATTTATTTTTATTGTTGTAAGGACACATCTCATTGTATAAATTTACCACAATGTACTCATTTGGATGGACATTGGATAGCTTCCAGGTTGGGGCTCTTACAAATAGTGCTGCTGTGAATACCAATGCATTTCCTTTCGTAAACATTTGTGTATATAATATATAACTATATGATATGTAAAATATATAAAACTAAAAGTGTTTATTAAAACACATTAATTATTAAAATACTACTTTTTCAGTCATAGGGCATACCCAAGTTCATTTTTATTAAATACTGTCAATTAGTTTTCCAAGTAGTTATTTCAATGTCTACTTTTAGTAGCAGAATATGAGATTTCAGGAAAACCTCTTCTTTTTTCTATCAAATTGGAAGAACTTGCCCATTATTTTCTTAGAATCCTATTCTTCCCTATTGAATTTTGTAAACAAATCAGTGATTATTTCCTAGTGTCCACTCTAGGGCAGTGATCACTTAAGGCAGAGTTATATTCCTTAAAGCCTCCAAAATTCTTAAATAATAAGGCATCAAATATTAACAAGCCAGTAGCAAAAAAGGGCCTCAAAGTTCTAGTTCTCAAATCATAGGACTAGATATCCTATTACACTACAAAAACATAAGCCAGGTTCAAACACCTGACACAACACTAGACCTGCTCAGTCCTGCCTGGAACCTTGTATGCAGTGTAACCTTCAAACCAGTGGCACTCATGTCACCTGAGCACAGCTAACAGTGTAGAAACTCAGAGCACCTCCCCAGACCTACTAAACTAGAATCTTCATTTAGCAAGGTCCTCATGACAATTTGCGAAGCACGTTTGTAGAGCTGTACTATCAGGAGAAGCCTCAGATGCCAAGTTTCAATGGTCAGGAATTAGTAATGCTTGTGGGGCAGTCCACAACCTAGACACAGACTCCTACAAAGAGCCAACCTGCCCATTCTATCCTTATTCCTCCTGCTTGGACCAAGGCTCTCGTGCCCGAACAGAAGATGAGAATTCACTGGGACAATATTCTGTTTTACACACTATATCACCTATTTTAAGCAATCAAGATCAGTTACAATTTCATATATGGTATTTTAAAATACTTAACATTAAATCATCAAGAGTTTACCACTTTGGATAGCATCATTCTGATTATTTCATCAGAATAGATTTCTTGAAATAGAATGACTCTATCAACAGATAGAAATGTTTAAATGTTTTTGATGTATAATGTCAAATTGCTTTCCAGAAAGGTTAAAAAACATTTTTAAAGAACACCAATGCTATATGAAAATGTCTGTATCATAGTATTATGAGCACAATCATTAAGTTCACTTTCATTTAAAGGATAAAAGTAGACTCCTAATACTGAGCATTTTAATATGTATAGCTGATTCTCATTATTCAGGGTAGTTATTTTCTATAAGGTCTTGGCAAGTTAGCAAATACTGAACCATTGCTCCAAAAGTTTAGGAGCCATGAAAATTTCAGATCTAACATTTTTATCTACTGGTCAACAACCTTGTTTCTTGTATGTCTACTTAAAGGACACATTGTTTAATATATATTGTTGATTCATGTACACTGAACTCACAGTCAATAGCACTACAATTCAGGCCTCAATGAGGCTTACAGATAACATGTATTTTCTCCATAAGGTATAGCACAGCTGCCTTGCACTTGGGAACACAAGTTAACACTTCAGCAATACGCATGGGGGACATTTTAGACTAGCAAAAGTCACAATTTTTTTTTTTTAATGTAGCACTGAATAGCCATTGGAAAGGGCACTTGTTTACTGTATAGCAATTGAAACAAAGAAGGGTATCACCTTGTTGGATTTTCACTGGGAATGTGAGCATCAGGTCACTCTAATTTTTCACCACTTGTCCACAAAAACACCACAAGTACTGATTTAGGGGTACACAAACAAATTTTAACAAGTAAGCAACTTTGGATACATGCAATTACAAATAATGGGGATTAAATGTGCTTATTTATCACTTTAATCTCTTATGTTTTAAATTCTTCATATTCCTGTTCATTTTTCTTTTGAAGACTTAGTACATTTGTTACCTATTTATATGAATTCTTCATATATTTAGAATGTTGATCTTTTGTTTCTTAGGTTTAAGATATATTTTATTTAAAAATGAGTAAAATTAATAAACTATTTATGTGTTTTAAAACTTTAATATAGTCAAACATATCCTTCCTTTTTTGATGATACTTTTATTGGTGCTGCCCTTAGAAAAGCTCCTTACACCCAGAGATTAGGTAAATATTCACTTAAATTTTCTTTTTTTTTTTTTTTGTATAGATTTTATTTTATTTTAACCATCTGTTTAGAGTCAATATTGACATCTGGTACTAGATATGATTCAAATTTTCTTCTAAATAGTAAATATTCCTGGTGATATTTATTCAATAATACATCTGTTCCAAATTTAAATTGTTTCAACTTTATTGAGATATAATTGATGTATAACACT
>PVIW01011872.1:0-35051 GCA_004026585.1 Noctilio leporinus | reverse complement strand
TATATTTTGGAGATCAGACCCTTGTCTGAGGTATCATTGGCAATTATGTTTTCCCATACAGTTGGTTCCCTTTGAATTTTGCTGATATTTTCTTGAGCTGAACAGAAACTTTTCAATTTGATATAGTCCCATTTGTTGATTCGTTCTTTGATTTCCTTTGCCCTTGGTGAAGTATCAGTAAACATATTTCTGCATAGGATATCCAAAAGTTTACTGCCTATATTTTTCTCCAGGACTTTTATGGTGGCACTGCTTATGTTTAAATCCTTTATCCATCTTGAGTTTATTCTGGTGTATGGTGTAAGTTGGTGGTCTAGTTTTATCTTTTTGCATGTTGCTGTCCAGTTCTCCCAACACCATTTGTTGAAGAGACTGTTTTTATTCCATTGGATGTTCCTTCCCCCTTTGTCAAATATGAATTGACCATAGAGTCCTGGGTTAATTTCTGGGCTCTGTATTCTGTTCCATTGATCTATATGTCTATTCTTATGCCAGTACCATGCTGTTTGGATGACAGTAGCCTTGTAGTATTGTTTGAAGTCCGGTATTGTGATTCCTCCTACCTTGTTCTTCTTTCTCAAGATTGTTGTGGCTATTCATGGGCATTTTTGGCTCCATATAATTTTTGAAGTATTTTTTTCTATTTCTGTGAAGTCTGTCATTGGTATTTTAATTGGGATTGCATTGAATCTGTAGATTGCTTTGGGTAGTATGGACATTTTAATGATGTTCATTCTTCCCATCCATGAACATGGTATATGCTTCCATTTATTTGTATCTTCCTTGATTTCTTTCTTCATTGTTCTGTAGTTTTCTGAGTACAATTCTTTTACCTCCTTAGTTAAGTTGATTCCTAGGTATTTTATTTTTCTTGTTGCTGTGGTAAATGGGGTTTGTTTTTTTTGCTTCTATTTCTGTTGTTTCATAATTGGTATACAAAAATGCTTTTGATTTCTGGATATTGACTTTATAACCAGCTGTTTTGCTAAATTTGCTTATCAAGTCAAGTAAGTTTTTGGTGGAGCCTATCGGGTTTTCTATGTGCACTATCATCATCTGCAAATAATGACAGTTTGACTTCCTCCTTTCCAATGTGGATACCTTTGGTCCCTTTTTCTTCTCTGATGGCTATAGCTAGAACTTCCAAGATAATGTTGAACAGAAGTGGAGAAAGTGGACATCCTTGTCTCCTTCCTGATCTTAGGGGGAAAGGTTTTAGTTTTTATCCATTGAGTATGATGTTGGCTTCAGGTTTCTCATAGATGGTCTTTATGACATTGAGGTATGCTCCCTCTATTCCCATTTTGCTGAGGGTTTTTATCATAAATAGTTGCTGCACGTTATCAAATGCTTTTTCAGCATCTATTGATATGATCATATGGTTTTTATCTTTCAATTTGTTGATGTTGATGTGGTGTATTACATTTATTGATTTACAAATGTTGTACCATCCTTGCATCCCTGGGATGAAACCCACTTGATCATGGTGTATGATCTTTGTAATAAACTGCTGAATCTGATTAGCCAATATTTTGTTGAGAATTTTAGCATCTATGTTCATCAGAGATATTGGCCTGTAGCTTTCTTTCTTAGTTGTGTCTTGCCCTGGTTTGGGGATTAGAATAATATTGGCCTCATAGAAAGAGTTTGGGAGTCTTCCCTCTTCCTGTAATTTTTGGTATAGGTTGAGGATAGGAGTTAGTTCTTCTTTAAATGTTTGGTAAAATTCACCTGTGGTCTATCTTAGAGAATGATCCATGTGCATTTGAAAAAAATGTGTATCCATCGGGTCCAGGGCTTTTGTATTTTGGGAGATTTTGGATTACTTCTTTAATTTCACTAGTTGTTATTGGCCTATTCAGGCTTTCTGCTTCTTCTGGGTTCAGTTTTGGTGGATTATACATTTCCAGAAATGTGTCCATTTCATCCAGGTTGTCATATTTTTTGTCACATAGTTGATTATAGTAATTTCTTACAAGCCTTTGTATTTCTGAAGTATTAGTTGTGATTTCTCCTCTGTCAGTTCTGATTCTGTTTATTTGGGTCCTCTCTTTTTCTTGATGAGTCTGGATAAAGGCTTGTCGATTTTGTTTATTTTTTCAAAGAAACAGCTCCTGGACCTGTTGATTCTTTGAATTGTAGTTTGAATCTCTGAGCTGTTTAGTTCTGCTCTGATCTTGATGATTTCCTTCCTTCTACTTGCTCTGGGCTTTGTTTGTTGTTGCTCCTCTAGTTCTTGCAGCTTTATGGTTAGGTTGTTTTTATAAACTTCTTGTGACCTTTTTAGGAAGGCCTGTATTGCTATAATTTCCCTCTGAGCACTGCCTTTGTTGTATCCCATAGGTTTTGGGCTGTTGTGTGTTCATTGTTATTTGTTTCCAGGAACTTTTTGATTTCCTCTTTGATCTCATTGTTAACCCATTCATTGCTTTAAAGCATGTTATTCAGTCTCCATGAGTTAAGAATGTTTTTGGTTTTTTCCCTTGAGATTGGTTTCTAGTTTAAAGCCGTTGTGGTCTGTGAAGATGCTTAGTATGATTTCAGTTTTCCTATATTTGTGGAGGCTTGTCCTGTAACATACCATGTGGTCTATCTTAGAGAATGATCCATGTGCATTTGAAAAGAATGTGTATTTTGCTTCTTTGGGGTAAAAGACTCTGTATACATCAGTTAGGTCCATATCCTCTAGAGTATTGTTCAATGTCACAACATCTCTGGGAATTTTTTGTTTGGAAGATCTGTCCATTGTTGATAGTGGGGTATTAAAATCCCCTACTATGACTGTGTTGCTGTCTATATCTTTCTTAAAGTCCTCCAAGATTTTCCTTATATATTTTGGAGCTCCTACATTGGGTGGGTATATGTTTACCAGAGTTATTTCTTCTTTATGGATTGTTCCCTTAAGTATTATATAATGTCCTTCTTTTTCCCTTTTTATGGCCTTCACTGTAAAATCTATTTTGTCTGAAATCAGTATTGCTACTCCAGGTTTTTTTTCATGTCCAGTTTGCTTGATATATATTTTTCCAACCTTTCACTCTCAAACTGTGTAGATCTTCTGTTCTGAGGTGGGTCTCTTGAATACAGTATATATGTGGTTCATGTTGTCTTATCCATTCTGCTACCCTATGTCTTTTAATTGGTGCATTTAATCCATTTACATTTAAGGTTATGATTGATTGATACTTATTCATTGCCATTTTCTCCCTTTGTATCTGTATTCCTCTTGGCTTTCTCTGTTTCTTCATTTTATTTATTTATATATTTTTAAAGTAGACCTTTTAGTATTTCCTGCAATGCTGGTTTGGTAAAGATGTATTCTTTTAGTCTTTTTTTGTCTGGGTAACTCCTTATTTCTCCTTCAATCTTGAATGAGAGCCTTGCTGGGTAGAGTATTCTTGGTTGCAGGTCTTTGTTTACCATGACTTGAAATACTTTTTGCCATTCTCTTCTGGCTTGAATTGTTTCTGTTAAATAATCATTTGATAGCCGTATTGGAGCTCCCTTATATGTTATTTGTCATTTCTCTCTTGATGTTTTAGGATTCTCTCTTTGTCTTTGAAATTAGCCATTTAAACAATGATGTGACTTGGTGTTGGTCTGTTTAGGTTGATCTTCATTGGGACCCTCTGTGCTTCCTGAACTTGATTAATGTTTTCACTCATCATGTTAGGGAAATTTTCTATCATGACTTTTTTGAACAGGTTTTCCATTCCTTGTTTCTCTTCTCCTTCTGGTATCCCTATGATACGGATGTTGTTACGTTTCATGTTGTCCTGCAGCTCTCTTAAACCCTCTTCAATCTTGTTCAGCCTTTTTCATTCTCTTGATCTGTCTTGGAGTATTTGTCTACATTATACTCCAACTCACTTATCCGGTTCTCCGCTTCCTCTAGTCCACTGTTGATTCCTTCTACTGTATTCTTCAATTCAGTAATTGTGTTCTTCATTTCCTCCTGGCATTTATGGATAGTTTCTATGTCCTTTTTCATGGTGTTGTAGCTCTCAGGAAGTTCTTTGTAACTTCCCTGGAGTTGTTTATAGTTTTCTTTGAGCTGACTAAGCTCATTGAGCTTCTCTATCATCATTCTTTTGAATTCCTTATCTGATATTTTGTGTGTCTCTGTTTCATTGTGTGGTCTTTCTGGGGATTCTTCCTTTCCTTTTGGTGATGGACTGAGTCTTTTCTCCCCCATTTTGGGTGTCTGTTGTTGCTTGCTTTTTGTTTTTTCTTTTTTCCTTGGATTAATCTGCTTTGCTTCCTTGCCTTAGTTGAACACCCTTCTGTGCTAGGATATTTGTGGAGTTCAATGTTGCAGTCTCCCATATTTTCTCCACTTGTTGTTCTTGGCGTGGCCTTTATTTGGGCTGTCTGGTTGTATTCTGGATTGGTTGTGTATGTTGCTCCTTTCCTTCCAGTCAAGACACTCCTTCTACCCTTTCTTACATAAATGAGGAGAGGGAGAATCAGAAAGCCTCAAGTATGAGTGAACAGTGTAAGCCTATGTATATAGTTGCCTCATCTGCTTCCCTGTTCACCCTTAGTGGTCCCTGATTGGTCCAGGTGGAACCAGGACCTGTGAGGTTTTAGCAGGAAAAAAAGAAGAAAAAAGAAAAAAAGATAATAATAGTAAGAAGAAAGGGTTTAGATGGCTGTTCACCCTTAATAATCCCTGCTTGGTCTGGATGGAGCCATGACCTGAGGGCTTTTAGCAGGGAGAAAAAAAAAAATTAAAAAAAGAAAAAGAAAAAAAAAAAAAAAGGAAAAAAATAACAAGAAAAAGAAAAAATAATATTAATAAAGAAAGGGTTTAGGTGGCTGTTCTTCCTTTATGATCTCTGATTGGTCCAGGTGGAACCAGGACCTGTGGGCTTTAACAGAAAGAAGAGAGGTGGAAAAAAAAAAAAAAGGAAGAAAAAGAATAAAGAAAGTGTTTAGGTGGCTGGGGAGGGGAGGAATACTTAGATTGAGGACTGGGAATGCGTTGTAGCCAGAGAGTGAGTAGACTTTAAATCAAGAGTAGAGGGAGGGTCTTGGGTATTTAGGTGGATTGAGTTGGGGGGCGGGGATTAAGAATATGTGAGAAGTAACTTTTGAAAAGGATATGTTGGGGATTAATAGTTCATGTAGCTCTCGGTGTAACTCAGGTGCTTGAGATTAGCAGCAATCCACTTCCTGAGGCTGCCTCTTTTTCTTGGTCAGGTCTCTTCAGTCTACAGTCTAGCTGGTCTTGGAGTGGCAGGGCCTATGATTGTCAGAGTCAGGGCTGATTCTGAGTGTCAACCCCCAGGTAGGCTGGGCCTTCAGTAGCCTAGCTGGGTTTTAGGGCTGCCAGTCTTCTGGGGCCCACAGGGTGTCCCCTCCAACTCCTGGTGGATGTTCCTGCCTGTGATGGGCACTGGGCACCCCTGCATGGCAGCCTGCAACCTCACTGGTTCCTGTGATGACTGGTCCTACCCCCTCAGCTCCCTGAAGAGGCAGCCCCCATCTACCAATAGTGCCCAGGGTCTGCCAACACTGCCCAGCTCCCCCAGGCAAGGGCCAATTCTCCAAGCAGACCAGCTCTCCAAGGAGTCTTTTAAGCCGCCTCTGTGAAGCGCCCCTCCCAGTGCGTCTGCAGTGTGCTTTTGTCGGAACAATGGGCAGGTCATTCGCCCCAGTTACAAGTTCCTGGCTCTCAGTTTGGAGTTTCCGTGGGAGCTTGGGGGCCTGTGTAGGTGCGCAAGGCTGGGCCTCCCCTCTCACAGGGGCATCATGCAGCTGTTTCCCTGGTGGCCCAGCAGCACCGTTTTCAGCCCTCTCGCCACCCCAGCCAGTGAACTTCCCTGCTCCCCTGCTCCTGCTCCCTGCAGGTCTCTTCTCCTCCGCCTCTGTCCTAGTGAGAAGCTTCATCTCTCTCAGTCTCCAGAGCTAGGCTCTCACACAGTCCCTCCCCTGCAGGAGTTCAATTCCTTGTTCCCTTAGGCGTTTGCCCTCACTGTCCACACTTCACTGTTCAGATGTCTAGTCACCCTGGAGCCTGGACCTGGCTTCAGTTAAACATGCCCCTCTAGGTAGAGCCGCCACTGCCCAGAGCTAACCTCAGCCTGCCGGCTGGTTTGGAACTGTCTCACTTGCTCTCCTGTAGGTCTCTGCTGCCTCTGGGCTGTGCTCCCCTGAGTCCAGATGCTGACCGCTCCAATTCTTAGGGACCTGAAGAAGTCTCTCACTCCCTATCCTATCCTCCAGCTGCTCTGGTACTCGAGAACACCATCAGCACTGCTCTCTACTCTGTCACCATCTTTGATCTCCTCTATCTTCCAAATTTTTATACCAAATATGAATAAAAATTAGATTCATAAAAATTATTTCTTAAAATCTATCATTTAATAAATTCATGATACATAATATCCTTTAGCCCGCTGGGAGCCAGGTGCACAATGGTGAAACCCAGCCTTTGGGGCCACTTAGCCTAGCTGGGAAACCCGAGGAAACCCATACCAAAGCCTAGCAAGCCCCTCATCCTAGCTAATCCTGTTGGGGAACAGCCTCAAGACAGGGGTGAGATGTCAGAGATGATGGCATGCTGGAAGCTGAATGAATTTAGTGACGAAGTGTGCAGAAAAGAGAACCAAGATTTCTTTGACTGTTCTTCAAAGGCTGAGGCAGCCTGAAAGTTGCGATCAATCCAGGGAGAGTATGGGAATTTACCCCTTGAGAAAGTGAATATGTTGTTACAGAGGTTTCCTAACAAACCACATGTCAGCTGAAAATGGAGAAGCATATTCAATGACTGGACCTTAGCTTCTGAGAACTATGCAGAAGCATTTTAGAGACATTTGCACTGTCATGAGCTATATTTGAAGGGCCAGAGAAGGCAAAACATTTTTTTCACCCTTTGGAATTATTGTCTGGGAGGAAGTTATGCTTTATTTTGAAATCAACTCTTCTGAAGAGACCTTAACCTTTTGATGTGGATTAGCTACTCCCTCCATACTTGAATCCTGTATCCTTCCCTAAATTCTGAAGTTTTTTGCTTCTTGATATGCCTTAAGAGCAGGACAAAAACCTTGGTCTTATCCTGCATTTGAAGTCCTTTACAACATTTAGTGTCCTTGCCTTTGGATGCACTAAGGATGCCTATATGCAGATTTTTTTTTTTTTTTTTTTTTGCCATCATCTGTATTTGGTGACTACCTACTTTGTGTATAGTGCCTGCAAGGTGCTCCCAGAATAGCAAAATTTCACAAACTAGTGATCCATAGATACTGCAGATATATTTTATTTAGCCCACATAATTAAAAATTTGTTTTTGTATTAGCTGAGCACATTTTTTCCCTAATGAGCACATTTTAAAATAGGAAAATGTCATTTGAAAATATCCACTTTTAGCCCTGGCTGGTGGCACAATAGACAAGGCACTGGCCTGTGAACCCAAAGGTCACTGGTTCAACTCCCAGCCAGGGCACATAACCATGTTGTAAGCCATGTCTCCAGCCAGGTCCATAGTAGGAGGCAGGTGACAGACAACTATACATTGATGTTACTCACCCTCTCTGCCTTTCTCCCTTCCCCTCTTTCTGAAAATAATAAATATCTTTTTTTTAAAATTAAAAATTAAAAATACATAATATCCTTTAATTTTGTCATTAACGTATACCCTCAGTGACCTTTAATTGTTATTCTCAAATATCATTACTAAAAACACAACAATTTTTTTTGTTTTATTGCACTTCTCATTAATTTTGTTTAACAATATTTATTGTTTTTGTAACCTTAAAAGTAAAAATATTTAATTTGTTAACCTGAAATTCACATAAAAATATCTTTATTTTAGCTGCTTTATGGGTTTAAAAGCCAATTCCAGGCATTGTGAACTGGATTGAAATTCAGCCACCACTGATAACTTGTTTGTATGGATAAATCTATCCCCTAATCTCAACCCATGTGGAAAGAAAAACTCAATACAAACTCTCTCAAGCTGGCAACTGCCTGTCCTGATCTTCTCTCAAGAAGCCACTAATAGAAATTCACTTATCTATGCCAAGTTCTTGACAGCCAGAAGCAGGCATTGTTGTTGTCTATGTTCCAGATGGGGAAACCAAGGTCATAAGAGCTAAAGAATGTACAGAAACCTCACAACTAATCATTGCCAAGCTTAATTTTCAATCAGTCAGAAGGGTTGATTTCCAATCAGAAATTTAAATCAGATGTTGTGGGAAGTGACATTGCTTTTGTTTTCAAGAAGGATCAGAGCATCGTTCACACAGTCATATCCTAGAAGCCTAGTCCCCTGGAACTGTTAATGATTTGCCACTTTCTAGTCACCATATTTAATTTAGACCATTTCAGCTTCACTGTTACTACAAAACACTGATGTTCTGAAGGCCAGGAATGGTTTCCCATGAAGCAAGTATAGTGGTAACTTACAGATAAACTGGTTAGAGATCATAGATGACAATGAGTTGTTCACAGAGAAATGGCAGAGCCATAGTTTATATTCTGCACAGATCCCTTGATTTGGCACAAATAAAATTTTAACTTATAATATTAAACCTTTAAGTGCAAAAGCAGCATGTTTTTGTCTGACTTAATTTGAAGCATGCTAAAATTGTACTCTACATCTACAAGTTGTGGATAGCAAGAATGTTCAAGGGGCTCAGCCTATTTTTTAAGCTGTCATTAGAAATGATTAATATTTAAGAAAGATCAATAAAAATTGGATTTGAAAAAAAATCAATATTTAAGCAAAAGCATTACAAATCACATGACTAACATTGACACCCTTCATATATTAAAAAGGTTTGTTTTCCTCTGGCATGTGGGTAATGCTACAGCTGTATGAAGCAAAATTTTAAAGGGATGATATATTAGTATGAGCCATAAGGATAAATCATTGTGAAAATCAACTTCAGTCCTTTAAGAGAAAGAAAAACATTGGAGTAAATGCCAACAAATATTAAATCTCACTGTCAAATATATATTAAATGTAAGTACATATGGATTTGTATGTATATCTGTCTTAGCAATCTTTCACTCCTTCTTGCTCACACAGTAGCCATGTAAAAAAGTCATGGTTATTTAAAATGGTAAGTATAGTTGTTTTATTTTAGTTGTGACAGATGAAAAGAATAACAGTATCCTTAAATTCAGAATCATGCATAAATTCCTATCCCAAAGGATTCTCTGAGCAAATATACACACTTTATAACTAGTTATACCTTTGTCCCCAATTCACTGTAGGATTATCCATCCTGGTGACTTAGACTAGGCCATACATGAATTTCACAAGCTCTTCTTGACTCTTCAAGCATTAGTGTCCCCCAAGTTGGCCCCTCTTTAGTCCTTATTTGGCTTTGTAAGAGCAGTTTAGTCTCATTCAAAGAGAGATGTTACCCTAGCCATGTCACATTATACTAGTTACTTGTGATTCAAGAAAAACAATGGAGGAGGATGTTTAACTGTCTATTTATAATTCTTTACACCTCCCATTTAAATATCACTCTTTTTACTCAAATACTTTTCTAACCTCATGTAATTCTACACTTCCTTGTGTTTTCACTGTTTTATCCAAATAGGACTTGACATACAAAGAAATAGTCCTTTGTAGTTTGCTCAAGAGCTGATCCATTTATCACCTCTGTGACATGGGGTCCTAGCTCTGAAGTTTACTAACAGAATTTGAACCCTAATTTCTCAGGCATTAGTAATTCAGTTTCACTGTTTCTATACACAAGTACTTCTGCTGACTCTACTAACTAGGTCTTCAAAAAATGTACAGGAATATACATACACTATAAAGAAAATAAAAAGATATTTCACTTCCAGCCAAGATGGAGGTGTAGGTAGACATGCTGTGTCTTCCTCCACAACTAACAAGGAATACAGCCACCTAAAAACTAGAGAGAAGCAGAAGTTCCAGAAAAATCAATCTGCATGGAAGCCCAACAAACAAAGATATAAAGAAGAAATAGTCATCCAGATAAGTAGGAGGAGCAGAACCAGGACAAAGGATATGGTTTGGTAGCATAGCAGCAGGATAGCAATTGTGGCTGGCAGGAAGAAAACATAGTCACACATTATTAAAAAAAACAAATTTGGAGGGACACCTGGGGAGCTCTCTCAGCACTAGACCAGACTGCATGTCTCACAGTTCCAGCCCAGGGTGGGTGTGTAGGGAGAATAAAGCCACATTGCTTTTGACTGTGAAAACCAGTGGGGGTTGAGGTGAAGGAACAAACTACCAGTCTCTCAGCAGAGTGCATTTGTTTAGAGGCCCCTACAGTCCTAGAACATCCACAGATTCACCCAGTCTGGGAACCACAGCCAGGGCAACAGGTAGAGAGGCACTAGTTCCATATGGAAAGCAGATGAAGTGCCCCCAAAAGCGGCAAATGCTGAACAAGTGGCATTGTTCCCTCTCAGACCCCCTCCCCCATGTGGTAACAGCATTGCAACATGGTGAAACAGGTTGCCTGCACTAACCAATACCTAAGGCTCTGCCCCTTACAATGTAACAGGTGTGACAGCTCTACCTAAGACACAGAGGCAAACACAAGAACCAGTCAAGCTGAGGAGACAGAGAAGTATGGCTCAAAAGAGGGAATAGATCAAGTTTCCAGTGGGAGAACTAGGCAACAAGGAGGTAGTCAGTCTAGTAGATGTAGAGTTCAAAACACTGTTTGAAAAGATGATCACACACTTAACAGATATTCTGGTATGTAATAAGGAAGGGAAAAAGTGAAGGGTATGCTATGTGAAACAAAGGAAAATCCACATGAAACCAGTGGTGAAGGGAAGGAAACCAGAGTTCAAATCAATGATTTGGAACATTAAGAAGAAATAAATAGTTAACCAACACCAAACGAGGAATCAAGAATTGAAAAAAATTGAAGACTAGTTTTGGAACCTCTGGGACAACTTTAAACATGCCAACATCTGAATCATAGGGTGCCAGAAGGAGATGATGAAGAGCATGAACTTGAAAACTTAGAGGAAAAAATAATGAAGGAAAATTTAGCAAATAAAATAGACATTCAAGCCCAGGAAGCACAGAGTTCTAAACAAGCTAGACTCAAGAAGGATCACACCAAGACACATCATAATTAAAATTCCAAGATAGAGATAAAGAGAGAATCTTAAAAGCAACAAGGGAAAAGAAGAGAGTTACCTTCAAAGGGGTTTCTATAAGACAATCAGCTGATTTCTCAAAGGAAACTTTGCAGGCAAGAAGGGACTGGCAAGAAGTATTACAAGTGATGAAAAGCAAGGACCTACAACCAAGATTCCTCTATTCAGCAAAGCTATCATTTAAAATGGAAGGGCAGATAAAGTGCTTTTCAGACCAGGTAAAGCTAAAGGAGTTCATCATCACCAAGCCATTATCATATGAAATGTTAAAAGGACTTATTTAAGGAAAAGAAGATCAAAATCTTGAACTGTAAAATGAAAACAAATTCACAGCTATCAACTAAGTTTCAAAAGCAAAAGCAAACTAAGCAAAAAACTAGAACAGGAACAGGATCATAGATATGAAGATTATATGGCGGTTTATCAGCAGGAGGAGGAAGAGGGAGAATGGGGGAAACCATACAGGATTGAGAAGCATAATTGGTATGAATAAAATAAACAGGGGGATGTTAAGAATAGGATAGGAAATGGAGAAACCAAAGAACTTACATGTACAATTCATGGGCCTGAACTAAGGGTGGGGAAGGAGTGTGCCAGGTAGAAGGGGGCAAAGGTGTACAAATTGGGAAAACTGTAACAGCATAATCAATAAAATATACTTTAAATTTTTTTAAGGATACATCAACATGATAAAGATTTCACTATAATTGAATGGTTATGCAGGGAAAATGAAGAGATTAGAGCTAACTATAGTATGAATAAAATACTACAAATTGTTTAATATTTTGTTAAGAGAATTTATCAAAGAGGGTTTTTTATTAAGTTTTTTTTTTTTTTTTTAAATTCTGAAGCCAGTTAACTCCCTGCCAGATATTATACACGATCTCCTTTTAGTCAGAAACTAATTTTTAAACCAATCAAATTGCTAATTTGAATGGACTAGTTTTCTAAAGGTTGGTATAATGTAAATTGTTGAATGAGTCCTTTGTATTGAATAATATTATAAATGAGTCCTGAAATATTGTTGAATTAACACTGTTAAAAGTTACTGAAAACAACATGGACTGGGAGTCTCTCCCCTCAAGTCAAAAGCCCCAATCTCTAAGTATCCAGTTCAGTAAGATCATCTGTAGAATACTGAAAGACAATGAACACCTATTCAGCCAGCAAAATCAGATGACTCAAATCTTTCAGATAACAAAGGTTTTTTCCATGTCATTTCATGTCTGAAATTAAATAAAATTTATTTCTATTGTGTGTCCCTGTTCCATGCACTATGTTATTATTATGTCATTTCACTCACTAATGCATTAAGTAATTCATGCATTCATTAAACATATATTCACTGAGTGCCTAGTGTGTTTCTTAAAAGAAGACATACCCCCAGAACCAAGATGGTGGAGGAGTAAGTGGAGCTATACCAATCTACTCCAAGGACCATTATGTAGGTACAACTTAATTGCAGAGAAATCATCTGGAATAACCAACAGAAAACCAGCTTGAGAGAAGCCTTATAACAATGGAGAGAACAGAAAAGGCTGCTTCATCACAGTGTGAATAGTAGGAATTACAGAGATGCAAGAGGGCTGGCTGGGCTCCCACGGGTGTCAGCAGCCCAAGGGGAAAAACCAGGGGCTCCACCTGAGAAGAGTGGGTTATAAACCACCAGCTGGGCTTCCAACAGCAACACAGCTGAGAGTAAAACAGCATTCAGCTGTGAAAAACAAAAACCTTTAGGGTTTGTTAGCCTGAGACATCTAAAGACAGAATTACTAAAGTGACCATGCACTAAAATACATTGGTACCCACTTACTCTGGACTCCAGAAGAGAGAATGGGCTATAGACTCTTAAGGAGAATTTGGAGCAATGGCTTTGAGGAGAGAAATGCGGGAACAGTTCAAGAGGGTCCAGTGCTGACTCATCCCCCACATCACAGGCTACAGATGCCCGAGGTAACATCATAGCCCACATCCACTGGAATCAATCTGCCCCACCTAGCAGTGCTTGAGCCTGGTGGCTGATTACAGATTGAATGAAACTAAATTAATAATAAATAAACTCTTTTAAAAAACTAAATTAACTTGCCTCACCCAGCAGTGCTTAAACATAACCACTGATCACAGTTTGACTGGATTAACACTGAATTAATTGGCCCTACTCCGCAGTGCCTAAAGTGACCACTGATCACAGATTGATGGGATTACAACTGAATTAATCTGCCACACCCATACCTGACAGCTGAGCACAGATTAATTGGATTAAAATCTGAAGGGTGCAGATAAAGGCAGTGGATCTCTGGTTAGCTCCACGTCCAGACTCTGGAATGATCTGACATCACCAGAGGTGGATCCAGGATGTAAGCAAAGTGCACCTCTACACAACAGACGGTCACACCACAAAGACAGGAAGTCAAAAAAAAATCTTAAAAGCAAAGCAAACAAAAAGAGTCACTTAAAATGGGAAGACAAAAAAACAGTCCATCCCCAAAAGGAAAGAGGAATCCCCAGAAAGACTGCTAAATAAATTAGAGGTAGGCAAACCATCAGACATGGAATCAAAATAATGATGATAGAGAAGCTCAATGAGCTCAATGAACTCAAAGAAATTACAAACAACTCCAGAGGAACTACAAAGAACTCCAGGGAAGCTGCAAGGAACTTACTGAGAACCACACCAGCTTTAAAAAGGACATAGAAACTATCAATAAGAGACAGGAGAAAACGAAGAATGCAATTTTTGAATTTAAGAATAAAGTAGAAGAAATCAAAAGCAGGCTAGAGGAAGCAGAGGGTCAGACCAGCAAGCTGGAGGACAACATAGAAAAAAAAATTCCCAGACAGTGCAACAAAATGAAAAAGGACTGAAAAGAATAAAGAGGTTTTAAGAGAGCTGTAGGACAACATGAAATGTAATAATCTCCATACCATAGGGATACCAGAAGGAGAAAAGAGGAAAGAGATAGAAAACCTCTTTGAAAAAGTAATGACAGAAAACTTCCCTAAATTGATGACAAAAATGTCACTCAAGCTCAGAAAGCACAGCAGGTGCCAATGAAGATGAACCCAAAAGGTCCACTCCAAGACACATCATAATTAAAATGGCACTTTTCAAAGACAAGGAGAGAATCCTAAAAGTATCAAGAGAGAAACAGCTAATAACATATAAGGGGACTCTGATAAGATTATCAACTGATTTCTCAACAGAAACACTGTAAGACAGAAGGAAATGGCAAAAAATACTCCAAGTAATCAAAAACAAAGGCCTGTAACCAAGAATACTCTTCCCAGCAAGAATTCTCAAAATGGAAGGTGAGATACTTCAAAAATTTATATGGAGCCACAGTATTCTTGAGAAAGGAGAACAAAGTGGGAGGAATCACAATACCAGATATCAAATTATACTACAAGGCCACTGTAATCAAAACAGTCTGGTACTGGCATAAGATTAGAAGTGTAGCTCAATGGAATAGTATAGAGAGCCCAGAAATAAACCCAAGACTCTATGGTCAATTGATATTTAACAAAGGGTTAAGAAGCATAAAATAAAGTGAAAATAGACTCTTCAATGAGTGGTGTTGGGAGAACTGGACAGGGACATGCAATAAATAAATAAATAAATAAACTAGACCACCAACATACACCATACACCAGAATAAACTCAAGATGGATAAAGACTTAAACATAAGCTGTGCCACCATAAAAATGTTCTAGAGAAAAACATAGGCAGTAAAATTTCAGATATTCTATGCAGCAATATTTTCTCCATTACTTACTTCTCCAAGGGCAAGGGAAATAAACAAATAAATAAATAGGACTATATCAAACTGAAAAGTTTCTGCTCAACTAAAGAAAACATCAGCAAAATGAAATTCGAACCAACTGTATGGGAAAACATATTTGCCAATGATACCTCAGACAAAGGTTTGAGCTCCAAAATACATGAAAAATGTATATGACTCAATACCAGGGAGACAGACAGCCCAATTAAAAATGGGCAAAGGATCTGAACAAACACTTCTCTGAGGAGGACATACAAAGGGGCCATAGGCATATTAAAGAATGCTCAACATCACTAGCCATCAGAGAGATGCAAATTGCAACCACAAAGAGGTACCACCTCACACCTGTCAGAATGGCCATCATTAACAAATCAACAAACAATAAGTGCTGATGAGCATGTAGAGAAAAGGGGAGGAGGGTATGGAGAAAAGGGAACCCTGGTGCATTGCTGGTGGGAATGCAGATGGTGCAGCCACTGTGGAAAATAGTATGAAATTTCCTCAAAGAACTAAAACCGGAACTGCCTTTTGACCCAGTGATTCCACTGCTAGGATTATGTCCAAAGAGCCCTGAAACACCAATTCAGAAGAACCTGTGCGCCCCTATATTCATAGCAATGCTATTTAAAATAGCCAAGTGCTAGGAAAAACCTAAGTGTCCATCAGTGGCTGAATGGATCAAAAAACTTTGGTACATTTAAACAATGGAATACTACACAGCAGAAAGAAAGAAGGAACTCCTACCTTTTGTGACAACATGGATGGAACTGGAGAGTATTATGTTTAGTGAAATAAGCCAGTCAGTGAAAGACAAATGCCATATGATCTCACCCAATACAGGAGACTAATGAACAAAACAAACAAGCAAAACAGAACCAGAGACATGGAAAGAAGGAACAGACTTTCAGTGTGCAGAGGGGATGGGGGAGGGGGAGAAAGAAACAAAGAAAGGGAACAGTTTAGTCAAGGAACTAGTATAAATAACCCATGGAGATGGACAACATGTGGGATTGACTGTTGGAGAGTGGATTGGTAGGGTGGGGCAGGGATAGAAGTGGAGGAAAAATGATATAAATGTAATACAGCAACAATAAATAAATTAAAAAGAGAAAGAAGACATATACCTGAAGAGATAACTAAAACAATACAATGAGCGAAATGGAAGAAAAATCAGAAGATATTTTGAGACCAGAACAACAAGGTATTTAATTTACCCTGGAGAGAGATATGAGGCATACTTTTTAAAAGGGTAGACACCTGATATTCATTTTTTTAAAATATTTTTTTCATTATTTTTAGAGAGAAGGGCAGGGTAGGAGGAAGAAAGGGAGAGAAACATCAATGTATGGTTGCCTTTCTATGGACCTGGCTGGAGACCTGGCTTGCAACCTGGTTATGTGCCCTGGCTGGGAATCGAACCAGCAACCTCTGGGTTCACAGGCCGGTGCCTATCCACTGAGCCACCAGCCAGGGCTTGATACTGATTTTAAAGTTTGATGATGAAGAAGGAACAGAGAAAGCATTAATAAAGGTACAGATGTGAGACTCAGTGTACTGTGTATGCTAGAGCAGTTTTGTATTGCCAGCATACCAATTTCAAGGCAAAGAACTGTAGTAGATAATTATGGAGTGATAAGCCAGGCTCAAATTACCAGGGATTTCTTGGTCACCCTAAGGAACTTGGATTATATTCTACACATAATGGAAAGTCATCAAAAGGTTTTAATTAAGGGAGCATCATGGTCAGATTTGCCTGTGTGAAAGAATGGGAGTTGAGGCAGATAAGATCAGGAAAGTGAGTCAAAAGTTGTGGTAGTAATTTAGAGTGAGTCATAAACTGGACAGGAGCAATAGGGTTTAAGACCATGGGGTGGATTCGACAAATATTTAAGCTTTAAATTTTGCAGGGCATCAGCCTGCAAACCCAAAGGTCACTGGTTCAATTCCTAGCCAGGGCAACATAATCAGGTTGCCAAGCCAGGCCTCCAGTCAGGTCCATAGCTGGAGGCAGGTGAAAGGCAACCATACATTGATATCTCTCTCCCTCTCTGCCTCTATCCCTTCCCCTTTCTTTAAAAATAATAAATAAAATCTTTAAAAATATAAAAATAAAATAAATAAAATTTGCAGAATTTAGTGAGTCATACAAAATAAAAGTGTGCTGGGACTAGAGGGTGAGGCATAGTAAAAAATTTACAGGTTTTTAATAGCTTGGGTGACTAGTGATGTCACTCAAAAAATCTATTGTAAAAGACAGGTTTAGGGGGGTGTATTTTCAATCAGTTTGAATTTTGAACAGTATGAATTATATAGAGAGTATCTCACTACCACAACGCACTTAATTATAGGAATTTAGAACAGCAGAAAGCCTGGGCTAGAGATAAAATTTTGAAATGATCAGTGTTATAATAGTAATTTATTTATTTTTAAGATTTTATTTATTATTTCCAGAGAGAGAGGAAGGGAGAGAGGCAGAGAGGGAGAGAAACATTAATGTATGGTTGCCTTTCACCTGCCCCAGCCATAGACCTGGCTGGAGACCTGGCTTGCAACCTGGTTATGTGCCCTGGCTGGGGAATCGAACCAGCAACGTTTGGGTTCAAAGGCCAGTGCCTTATCCCCTGTGTTACCCAGCCAGGTCTAATAGTAGTTTAAAATACAAAAGCAAATAAGGTCCAAACTTCTACTTCACTTTGACAATGAAAATAGTTTTGGTACCATAAACACTGTCACCAGTGGTTGTTACTTAATCTGACCTTTTAGAAAACTCCTTGAGCTCTGAAAAATTACAGAAACTTTTCTCATCCCTTCTGATAAAAATATATTGGTGGATGTATTTCAAGTTGTGTATTGTGAGAAACCAGATAGCAAAAGACTCTCAAACCAGGTTAAGTCACAGTGGATAATTATTAATGATTAGGCAAAACAGCAAATGAATCAGGAAGTCTCTGAGTGAACAGGATTAATAAAGTAAAGACATGACAAAGCTAGTCACAGGTACCTCCGAGAACAAAGGAGAGGAGGGCTGACCACATTTGCGTCAAAAGTTGCCTGGGCTATGGTTTAAATTGCCCAATCATCTCTTTAGACATTATCAAGTGAGATTGTGACTCCAAAGTACTCAGCCAATGAGGAACAGGGGAGGGATTGCTCCCGTCAGGGATAAAATCCTCCATCTCTCCCACTTTGGTGTGCCTGCCCACCAGATACCACCAGGCACCAGCTCTTGCAAGAACATAAACAAACGCCTGCTTTTGCTATATTCCTGACCTCATTGTCCATTTGTTTTATGGACTGGGAGAGAGTATTTCTCACAGTCTCTTTACCTCCTGGTGGATTGTGAAATTAATTTAGTTAATTTGATAAATATTCATTATGAATCAAATGAAAGGAAAAACACTGGAATTGAAGGGGGTAGAAAATAGAATGCATCTCATATAGTAAGTAATTATGTATGTGTGTGTATGTATTATGTTGTACTGTTGAGGTTGTGGTCAAATATTTGAAATTTCTGTCTAGAGTAAGAAAAACTCAAAGTGGTCTCTTTTATATAGAAAAGAAAAGAAAAAAATAAAGAAAACTCTTAAAAAGCAAGTTAATATAACATTTAACAGTTCAACTTAACAATAACCCACAACCTTCAGACCAACTTAAAAAAGCAAGTTAATATAATATTTAACAGTTCACATTAGTATGTAGGTAACAATTAGTGCAGAGGCAAACAAGTTATGATTCAAGAGAAAGGCTAGAAATAACGGGAAGGTAAAATAAAGAACAATATGAAATGCGTATAGAGCTTGGTGTTACATAAAGTTTCCTGTGATTTTTAAAAAGTAGATGAGATCAATTTAAAAAATAGTATAACAAGAAGAAAAACATTAAAGATAAAACATTGAAATACATTTAAAACATATTGGTAAAAGGAGAAGTGTCCACAAACAATTTGAGGAATAATCAGAATTACAAGGTGAAAGGACTACCATTAAAGACTAGGATGGCAAAGTTTGAAGGCTCCTCCAAACTCTCCAAAATCTGCACTTCCAAAATTTCATGGGAAACATTGCTACAAAACATCAAGAAAGTAAATATCTGATTTCTTCTTCTTTTGTAAAATCATTCTTTGACTTGTGTTTTTTGTTTTGGAAAAATAAACTTTATTTGCTTAGGCTTCAGATACCTATAAATAATAAACTTTAAGGAATAAATGAAATGTGTAAAAACATGGAAAATGTACATTAAATGTAATGGATTTATAAATAAGAAATAAAGGACAAGAAAAATTTTACTGCAAATAATTATGAAGATAAATTAAAATTTAAATTTAGAATTTTGCAACTCTAGGGGCAAATAAACATTGTAAAACTAAGTCCAGAAATTATGATCTCAGGTCTGGGTTTGTTTTTGACTGTGAAAGATTTGCAAAAAAATCATCTTTCTTATTAAAACTTACTACTACCTTGCCCTGGCTGGTGTGGCTTAGTGGATTGAACATCAGTTTGTGAACCAAAAGGTTTCAGGTTCAATTTCCAGTCAGGGCACATGTCTGTGTTGTGGGCCAGGTCAACAGTTGGGAGCAAGCGAGAGGCAACCACACATTGATGTTTCTCTCCCTAAAAAAAAAAAAAAAAAAAGCAAAAACATTACTATCTTATCAGAGGATTCGATTCAGCTTTGGGTAAAAGAATAACCTCACTGCCCTGGCACAGTGGGTAAGGTGCCGGCCTGCAAACCCAAAGGTTACTGGTTCGATTCCCTAGCTAGGGCACATAACCAGGTTGCAAGCCAGGTCTCCAGCCAGGTCCTTGGCTGGAGGCAGGTGAAAGGCAACCATACATTGATGCTTCTCTCCCTTCCTCTCTCTCTGGAAATAATAAACAAAATCTTAAAAAAAAAAAAAAAAAAAAGAATAACCTCAAATAACAGCAGATTTAAAAACAAAGAAATTTACTTTCCTCTCTCTTGATCAAAAAGTACAGAGGTAAATAATCTAAGACTAATAGCACCCCACAGTGATAACGACCCAAGTCCCACCAGATTTGACTTTTCTTCTTAAGATCATCTCATTATTCAATATGGTAGTAGGTAGAGGGAAGGGAGAAATAAAAGTACATTCTTTTAAGGATACTACCCAGAAGTTCCATATATTACGCACAGTCCAAATGACCAGTCCTTAGTCATGTGACCACAACCTAGTTTTGGAGGAAACTAGAAAGTGGAATGTTTTGAGCCAAGCTACAAACTCTATATACCTTAATAGATTTCAAGAAGTACTAAAATCATCATCATTTAAATAAAAATATTCTCCTTTGTAGGGTGTTCTGTCTTTTTAATTTTCCTGGGAGTGAGGGGTTTTTTTTCTTCAGAATTTTAGACTTTCAGTACTAAAAGTGAGAAAATTCTGTGTAAACTATGGTTAGAAAAAGAAATTGTATACTTATTTTAGCAATACCGCCAATCCTGCACATTTGAAATACATTTTTTAAATATAGCCTTCAATACCTGAAATTGGTTTTGTAAGTGTCCTCTGTGGTAGAAAATCTTCATCATTGAAGGCAGATTTTATTTCTTTAAATAGTCGAGACTCATTTGGAGACAAGTCTAATAAAGGACAAGCAAAAATATAATCTAACAATAAACCCAAAATATATTTCAGTAAATATTTTAAGCTGTGATAACATTGTTGAAATAAGACATGAGTCCTATGATGGTGTAACAGGGGATCTGTCCAGATCGCTGAGAGGTGGGGAGAAAAACCTCCATCTAGTGTGAGAGGCTGAATTTTGCAATAGGGAGGCAGCAGAGGAAGCTGCTGCCTCAGGCAACAGCAAACAAGCTAGTGCGTGTGGAGTCCACGCGTGAGCAATACAATGCCCGCTGCTCAGGAGAGCGCTGTCGACTGACCCAGCAAGAAGCGGGACAGAGAGGCAGCATAGCTGAGAGCCTGTCCGCCCCAGAGACCCATGAGAGAGCTGTAAAGTGCCAAAGGCAGGTTGGGGTTGCTACGGGAGCTGGAGCACAATTCCGTACCCCTGAGGCAACAATAAACCACCAAAGCAGCTCCTAACAGGGTTAGAGCCCATACAGGCTGTGAGGGCTGAAAAGGTCACAACAAAGGATGAAACCTTCCCGCCTCTTCCGGGTCATGGTGGACACAAGAGGGACAAGAACATTGTGTGGACTGATGCTTGTGGTGGATGTTAGTTTGGAACCAGCAGAGGTTTGGACACTCCCACAGTGCATAGGATCCTAGGGTAATGATTTAAAACAAAGGGTGTGCAGAAGCTTGCGCTCTCTTCCTCACTCCTTTTCCTTGGTTGGGGTGGGGCACAGAGTTTGTGGCCTCCACTCAGGTACCCTTTTTGCAGCCAGCCTGAGGCGACTGAGTTCTGTGTACACGACACCAGGTCTTGATCACAGCTCGTGGCTCTTGCCTTGTCCTGCCCAGAGAGTCCCATTTGGAGCAGACCATTGTGAATCATGCACCTGACTAGCGGCTGACTTGGGCGGGCCTCTGCGGCCGCACCCCGCAGGGCCGGATCCTGGACTACTTCCGTTCTCTCACCCTGAGAACTGCGCATAGATGCACAGGCCAAAAATGTTCTTTGGCAGTGAGGACACAAGCAGCCCAGGACACTGAGACCAGGGAGAAGGAACCTGTGGGCAGGGCGCATGACAGGCTGCAGCGCTCCCCTACCTGGAAGGAGAAAGCTGCCCTGTAAAGATAGGACTTCTTTGAAAGGAAATAATTGAAATGGAAAATACCGTGCTAGTTTATAGACCAACGTATTTGTAAAAATCAGTATACTTTAACATTAATTAACAAAAGACTCCAAATATTAATACAATTATATTTAAGTCTTTTGAAAAGTAAGGTTTTTTCTCAAGTTGTATTTGAAATTTTAAAAAAGGCATTTCTATTTTTAGAAATGACCTGCATTATTTCTTAATTGTGATTCAGAACCAATATTGTCTGAGAGATCTTTTCCCATTACAACCTCTGGACTGTCTTAGCTGCTTTTCTGACAAATTGTCCAAGCCAAGGGCAACTCAACAGGTGGGAAGATCATTTTGATGGCTTCTCTAAAAACAACACCCGCATAGCTTACAATGTTCTGGGCTTCATTTCAGCCATGAAGGGAGGGGATGCCAAGGACCCTCTCCACCTTAATCTTTACTTGTCAAATCTGGACCACATTTTATTTCTCAGAATCAGAAGCAACTTCCAGATTTGAGCAGAATAGGGCAATTTCACAGGACATTTCAATCGGGCCACAGATTTGTACTATTAATGGAGAACATTAATGAAAATAAGTCCCTCCAGAGAACTAGATGTGAGTCTGAGTATTGGACCTTCCAGTGCTAAAGAGTTTGTTGCTTTCATTGACAGGTAGGAGAAAAAAAAATCATTCTACTCGAGAAAAAAAAAAAATGTGTTTTATCATTCTCCTCATATGTGAACACAAACTTCTAGAATGAAAAAAAAGAAAGAAAGAAAGAAAAAGAAAAGAAACTAATGAGTCACAATTTGGCAAAGTAAAAGGAGGCAAAGTTAGGCCTTGAATGATTTGCTCTAAACTAAATTTCACCTTGTGCTCTGCCTTGCATAAAATGTTTTAATTTTGTTTTGATTGTTTTATTTAACAAAAACAAAAAAAAAAAGATGTTTGACCTAATTTCATAGTTTTTTGATGTACTCTGATCAATCTCATAAATAAAAGTGTGTTATATTCTGTTTTTTGTTTTTGTTTTTTAATTGGAATCAATGTGGTGAATACTAGTAGAATAAAAAGCTCTGGCAACCATTTTTCTTTTTCGTTTCTTTCTTTCTTTCTTTTTTTTGTTTTTAAGATTTTATTATTTTTAGAGAGAGGGGAAGGGAGAGAGGCAGAGAGGGAGAAAGACATCAATGTATGGTTATCTTTCACCTGCCTCCAGCTGTGGACCTAGCTGGAGACCTGGCTTGCAACCTGGATTTTATTCATTATATTCAGAGAGAAGCGCAGAGAAAGAGGAAGAAAAGGAGAGAAGCATCAATGTATGTCTGCCTTTCACCTGCCTCCAGCTAAGAATCTGGCTGGAGACCTGGCTTGAAACCTGGTTATGTGTCCTGATTGGGGAATCGAACCATCGACCTTTGGGCTCACAGGTTGGTGCTCAATCCACTGAGACACACCAGCCAGGGCCCCATTTTTCTTGATGCAGAAGGAAAGTGCTTTCTACTTTTGTCTATCACCGTGTATCTGCCACAACACTAACTGAGGTAGTCTCTATCATTTTTTTCACATCTGTTTACATAAAGCATATGTAATAAAGAATAATTATAATTTTATGTTGGTTCATAATCTATAAATTGCTTTCTAAATCACCAACTCCTTTACCTTCCCAACAATCCTTCTAGATTAATATTATTTTGCCAATTTTACAGACAAAGAAATTGAGGGATAAAACACTTACACATCTTTCTGGAGATATCAAAGCCAGGTAGTATCTAAAAGTTCAGTTCTTCTAAGCCTAAATTTAACTCTTCCCCCAGTGCCAAAGATGCTAGTTGAAAAGTTGTCAGAGCTTCTTTATGCTGCTCATCAGGACATGAAAGTAAAACCAGCTTCATAGTCATTCTCTGTTAATGTAAGACAGGTATGCTAAAAATATCAATATTCTTCAGGGAAGATCTACAGGAGCCAGTATTAAAAATGAACACACACATACACACACACTCACACAAAACAAGAGGAAGAAGTTGACACTCATGAAATATATGTGATAAAATCTACATATTCTTTCCACAGAAAAAGTCATATTCCTACAAACATTCATAGACAATTTCTGGGAAATGACTGAGCTCCCTTAGTTCATTTGAGGCAACTGCAGATAGACATAATCTCTATTGCCCTGGAACATTTTAGTTGCCATGGTCACCTAAATCTATTTATTTTACCAGTATGCTAAATAGGCATTTTCTAGTACTCCTTTTACTGGGCTTCTCAGTAGCATTAGATCCTGGCTGCCTTCCCTTCATTCTTGAAACATTTTCCTTCATTGGCTTATGTGATACAAATCAGTAGATTTCCCCCCAACTTCTCTAGCTGTTCCTTCTGTTTCCCAGCTCATCTCTTTCTAGCTAGTCTCTAAATACTGAGTTCCTCAGGGGTTGGCCATAAGTTCTCGTCAATCTCCAATCTCTTCCTAAATGACATCATTAATTATCTGTGACTTTAATTATCAGAATAAGTATATGACTTCTAAATTTCCAGTAAATATGTTCCTAGTCCAAACCATTTTTGTGCACATTTAATCAATATCTACTTAGATATCTGAAAGCCATATCAATTTGTATCTGCCCAAAAATCAACTTATGTATTTTAACTTAGCTCCTCTCATGCATTTTATCTTAGTGGCTAGCATCAGATTCCTTCTAGTTTCACAGACCAGAAACCTAATAGTTATGTATGGTACAACTTTTCACCATCATCCTCAAACTGACCCAACAAGAAATCCTGCCTGATTGATCACCTATTCACTATCATCTCTTCCTGAACCCAGGTAGGCATGTTGATGCTTGGGGTACAGCAATAGCCTCCTAATTGATATTTCCATATCAATTCTTAGCCAAATTCATGTTCATTCTTCATGTTATAAAAGGGAGCATTGTAAAATGCAATTGAACCCTGACTGGTGGCACAGTGGATAAGGTGCCGGCCTGCGAACTCAAAGGTCTCTGGTTCAATTCCCAGCCAGGGTACATAACCAGGTTGCAAACCAGGTGTCCGTCCAGGTCTGTAGCTGGAGGCAGGTGAAAGGCAACCATACATTGATGTCTCTCTCCCTCTCTGCCTGTCTCTTTTCCTCTCTCTAAAAATAATAATTAAAATATTTTTTGAAAATGTAATTGATCCTTCCAGGTTCCGGTGTAAAATTCTTGTATCATTTACTATCATCCTTAGAATGATATCTTTAATATGACCTTAAATGTGCAAGCACAGTTAGCCATACCAGCCACAGTTCTAAACACATTTTACCCCTCCATCTCTGTCTTCCAAGTCAAATGATTCTCTTTCCAAATTTATCATTGGCCTTCCTTTCACAGGTCTTTTGTACAGCTTGTTGGTCCCTCCTGCCTGGAATATACCTACCACTTATATACTTGCTTAGTTACCAACTATTCAACTTCAGCTCTCCATTTAACAGTGATTCCCTCTGTTTTGATGTAGAAAAAATCTTTCTTTATTCTCCAGATTAGTCTCCTCTTAATCCTTAACATCTTTTCTTAATATTCATTATGATTTGTAACTGTTTATGTAACTTTTTGATGATGTACTTTCCTCCACACTAATATGAAACTCCATGTGAATGGAGACTGTCTTCTTAACATTGTTGACCAGTCATGAAAAAACTTGTGTTTTCAAGTCCAGACATTTTGGACCAATAACCAGTTAACTCATGCTTGCACTTGCATTAGGTTTTGCTATAAAATTGCCAGTTAACAATGTGTTAATGCACAGATGGATGTAGTTTGTTACAAGGGTTAACTTGTGTTCGCATCTGCATTGTATTTTGTATAAAATTGCTGGTCAATGTTTTAAGTGAGGAATAATTGATTTACAGAAAACGCACAGCTTCGTAGTTTGAAATGTGGATATAGAACATTTTTATCGTCTAAAAAGCTTTCCCACACCCCTTGTTAAACAACCCACCAACACTCAGAGTCCACACCCATTTAGGTTTCTATCGCCATATAGTAGCTTTGCCTGTTCTTCAACTTCATGTAAATGAAAACTGTTGGTATGTATTCTTCTGTGGCCTGGCTTACTTCATTCAACATAAGCCAGTGATATTCAGCAATGTGTGTACCAGTAGTTTGTTCTTTCTATTGCTGAACCCATTATATGAATCTATCACAATTTGTTTATGCATTCTTTTGCTAACGTACATTTGTTTCCTGTTCTTTACTGTTTTGACTAAAGCTGCTATAAACACTTATGCAAGTATTTTAGTGGGTATAAATTTCTATTTCTACCAGGTAATTAGTTAGAAATGAACTTACTGGGTTATAGGATAGGGCTAAATATTTCACTTTACAAGAAACTGTCACACAATTCCCAAAGTGTTTGTACCATTTTACATTACATTCTCACTAGTAATGATAAATTCCTTTTGACAGTACTTACTATTGTCAGTTTTTTAAATGTGAATTATTTTAGTAGGTGTGAAATTATCTGTCATTGTGGTTTTCATTTGCTTTTTCTTGTGGCAAGTGATCATAAGTAAAGTTTGATGTGCTTATTGGCCATTTTATATCTTCATTTGAATATCTATTAAAGTCTTTTTTTTTTTTTTTTAACTGGGGTTGCTTGTTCTATTTATTATTACAATGTAGAAGTTCTTCATAAATTCCAGGCACAAATCCTATCTCAAAAATATGTATTGCATATATTTTCTTTCATATGTATTGCATATATTTCTTTAAAAAAAAAAAGATTTTATTTATTATTTTTAGAGAGAGGGGAAAGTAGGGAGACAGAGAGGGAGAAAAACATCAATGTATGATGGACTTTCATCTGCCTTCAGCAATAGACCTGGCTGGAGACCTGGCTTGAAACCTGTTTATGTGCTCTGACTGGGAATTGAACCATCAACCTTTGGGTTCTCAGGCCAGCGCCTATTCACTGAGCCATCAAATAAGTATCTGGGCTCAGATACTTATTTATTTTTAAGAATATGCTTTGATAAGTAAAATATTTTAATTTTGATGAAATCTAATTTAGCTTTACTTTTCTTTTATGGTTATTGTTTTCTGTGTAAAATCTAACCCAAGGTCATGAAGATAGTTTTTGTGTTTTCCTAGTTCTATAGTTTTAACTTTTTTGTTAAGTCTATACTTTATCCCAAATTAAGTTTGTATATGGCATGAAGTCATGATTTACATATTTTTCCACCAATTACCCAGATTTTCCACCACCATTTATTAAGTTTCCTTTGCCATTAAAATTTTTAATGCTTTTGTTGAAAATTAACCATACAAGTATAAAATTTTTTTAAATGTCTACTCAATTACTATATTTGATTATCGTTATACCATTACTATGCTATCTTCATGACTTTAACTTTATAGTAGGTCCTAAAATAAGACAAAAATTTCCCAAATTTGTTCATTTTTGTTTTCAAGATTATTTTGTCTATTCTACATCTTTTTTTATTTCCAAGCTTCAAATTCAACTTGCCAACTCTTTCAAAAAACCTATTGGAATTTTTAATGAAATTGAGTTGTTTATAGCTCAAGCTATAAAAATTGATATCTTAATAATCATGTTATTTTTTCAGTCTGTGAGCATGTTATTTTTTTAAATGTGTCCCTCTTCTCCAACTTTGTTTAAAAATTTCTCTTTACTTTTAGTTTTTAATAATATGCTTCAGTATAGGTTGATATTGGGTTGGCCAAAAAGTACATTTTTTTTCCATAAAATAAAACACATTTTAATAAATTTATTGGTTTGGGTATTTTGAGTATGTAGGCTATCTCCTGTTTGGTATAACACTGATTGTTCTCAATTAATAAACAAAATATGAAGTACTTAAAGATAACTCTAATAAAATGTGTAATTTATATATGTGAAAAAACTGTAAAACTGATTAAAAAATTAATGAAGATCTTAATAAATGGAGATAGATATATTCCATGTTCATGGATTATAAGCCCCACTAATGTCAAAATGTCAGTTTTCTTTATTTGATCTTCAGAGTTACTGAAATCTCGATCAAAATTCTATCAAGTAATAATATGGATATTAAAAAACTGATTCTACACTGTGTGAAAATCCAAAAACCAAAAATAGTTAACATAATACTAAAATGGAAGACAAAGTTGCAGAATTGATTATTACCAACTACAACACTTATTATAATGCTACAGTAATCAGGAGAGAATAGTATTGGGTAAGGTGCATATAGATTAGTAGAATGGAATAAAAATCCCAGAAAGATACTCACATAAATATTCAACTGATTTTTGAAGAAAGGATAGGTTTTTCAACAAACAACGATAAAATAATTGAATGTCTGTCTATGTGCAAAATAATGAATCTAGATACAGACCATATACACTTCACAAAAATTAACAAAAAATGTATCAGAGACATAAATGTAAAACACAAAACTATAAAAGTTACAAAGACAGCATAGAAAAAAACAACACTGTGATCTTGTGTTTGGTTAAAATCTTTTTAGATGAAATCTCATAGGCATAATCTATAGAAGAAAAATTTGGACTTTATTAAATTTAAAAATTTCTGCTCCAGAAAAGATAGCTGTTTTTTCATTTCATTTTGTTTTGTTTTATTTTGTTTGTCTGTTTTTTAAACTAGCCATATACTGAGGGAAAATATTAACAAAACACATTTAATAAAGGGTTTGTTTCTAAAATATACAAACAATTCATAAAGCCAACCAATAAAAAAAAAACAACCCAATTTATCCATGGCTGGTGTGGCTCAGTATATCAAGTGCTAGTCTGCAAGTCAAAAGGTCCCTGGTTGGATTCCTGGTCAGAGCACACACTTGGGTTGTCAGCCAGGTCCTCAGTTCGGGGTCTGTGAGAGGCAACTGATCGATTTATTTCTCCCTTCCTTCCCTTCTTTCTAAAAAAAAAAAAATATGTATATATATATATATACACACACACACACACACACACACACACACACACACACATACGTACATAATTTATTTTTTAAAAAAGGAAACAGCCCAATTTTTAAAAGGGCAGAAGAAGAGATCCAAAATGGCAGAGGAGTAGGTGGAGGTATACTAATCTCCTCCCAGGACCAATCTGGAATTACAACTTATCATTTGAAAAATCATCCAGAGTAACCAACAGAACACTAGCTGGAGAGAAGTCTTATAAAAATGGACATGACAGAAGAGGCTGCTTCATCACAACATAACTGGTAGAAAGTGTGAAGATGTGAGAGAAGAGAACAGGCTGAACTATCATAGGCAACAGCTGAAGGGGCAGAGAAACATCTTAGCAGCCAAGGGTTCCACTTGAGAAGGGTAGGTTAAATACCTAGCTGGGCTTCCCAGTCTACAGCAACAGAGCTGAGAGTAGAACAGCATCCAGCAGTGAAAAGTGAAAAGTTGTAGGGTTTTGCCAGCCTGAAAGAAATAGCTAGAGACACAGAGAGTTCTTAAAGAAACCACACATGAAAATACAATGGCACACTTATTCTAGTCTCCAACAGAGGGAGGGCAGAGTAGACTAGAGATGCTTAAGAAGATTTTGGGGCAGTGGCTTTGAGGAGAGAAATGAGGGGCAGCTGACTTGGTCCCTGTGCTGACTCATCTCCCATACTGCAGGCAGACCACTCTTATCCAAGTGCATCAGCCTGACAAAGGCAATAGCTTTGCCTTCAGGAATTAATCTGCCCTATCCAGCAGTACTTAAGCTTGATGGTTGATAACAGATTGATTGAATTAACAACTGAAGGAGATAGACAAAGATGGTGGATCTTTAGTAGTCTCAAAGAGGTTGTGTAGGCCCAGACTGGACACAATCTGATGTCACCAGGGGAAGATCCAGGAAGTAAAGAAAATGTACCCATATAACAATATACCAGATATGGTGAGCAGAGTGACTCTCAGTCACAAAATTGGAGGGAAGTGCCAACAAATTGCAACACAACAATGTAAACCCAAGTACAACCAGACAGCCCAAATAAATAGCACACAGGGAATTCCAACAGCATCAAGTTCAGGAGATGAAGAACACTGCACCACTGAATCCCACAGGTCTCTGTCCACAGAAGGTCACACCACAAAGACAGGAAGTCAAAGCAGATCAATCTAAGAAGCAGAAACAAACAAGTAGAGACACCTAAAATGGAGAGACAAAGAAACAATGCCTCATCAAAAGGAAAGGCAGACTCCCCTAAAAGAGTGCTAAAAGAAATAGAGGCAAGCAAACTATCAGACATGGAATTCAAACTCAATGATTTCAGCAAGCCCTAAGAAAATAATAAACAGCTCCAGAGGAACTATGAAAAACTCCAGAAAAGCTACAAGGAACTTACTGAGAACTACACCAGCATTGAAAAGGACAGAAACCATCAATAAGAGTCAGGAGGAAATGAAGAATACAATATCTAAATTGAAGAAAACAGTAGAAGGAATCAAAAGCAGGCTAGAGCAAGCAGAGGATCAGATCAGTGAGCTGGAGGTCAATTTAAAAAACAATTCCCAGGCAGTGCAACAAAATGAAACAAAAATGAAAAAGAATGAAGAGGTTTTTAAGAGAGCTGCAGGACAACGTGAAACATAAAAACATCCGTATCATAGGGATACCAGAGGAGAAGAGGAGGAGCAAGGGACAGAAAGCCTCTTTGAAAAAGTAATGACAGAAAACTTTCCTATCTTGAGGACAGAAAATGTCATGCAAACTCAGGAAGCACAGAGGGTCCCAAGGAAGATGTACCCAAACAGGCCCACTCCAATACACATCATCATGAAAATGGCAAATTTCAAAGACAAGGAGAGAATCCTAGAAGCAGCATGAGAGAAACAGCTAATAACATACAAGGGAGCTCCCATAAGATTATCAGCTGATTTCTCAATAGAAACATAACAGCCAGAAAACAATGTCAAAAAATATTTCAAGCAATGAAAAACAAAGGCCTGCAACCAAGAATATTCTACCCAGCAAGGCTGTCATTCAAAATGGAAGGTGAAATAAGGAGCTTCCCAGACAAAAGAAGTCTAAAAGAATACATTTCCACCAAACCAGCATAGCAAGAGATGCTAAAGGGTCTGCTTTAAGAAGATGAAGAAACAGAGAGACAGACAGAAACAGAGGTACAAAGGTAAATGGGTTAAATGCACCAATCAAAAGACACAGGGCAGCTGAATGGATAAGAACCAACTTTAACTTATGAATACTTTAAAGTGATCCTGTTATAAATAGATTTTACTAAATAAGGTGCAATTTTGTATATTACTTGTAGCTGCATTACTGCAGGTTAAGTTTTCTTAGATTGGAATCATTTCACAATATGGGAAAATCGGGTTACTTACAATAACTCAGAAAAATCTAATGCAATTAAGGAAGAAGAACAAAGAAAATGTGGATGTATATTACATAGAAGACATGCTACCTTTCTTATTCACTGTTACAAAATATGTGCTTATTTGTGGGTGTGTAATATATAGAGTTTGTTGGCAACTTATATTTTAAATAGCAACCAACTGGTCATGAGTATGTTGTGAAATCGGTCAATCATTAGGTTAGAAAATATGCTGAGAATGAAGGCCAATTTGGATGGAAGTTGCAAAGTACTAAACTATATTATTCATGTAATATTCATGTATATTATACATGTACATAGACAATATATATTCTCATATTAGCATGTAAATTAGATGAGATTTCTTTCAACGAAATCATGGAAATACACATTTCCAGTTCTGAAGGTCCCCAAACTCGGAATGCTTGGGTAAAGGAATTAATGCTATAGTAAACTTTATTATTGAAATGTGAACATACCTAATCTCTACCTCAACAGACTTAAATAGTTTAGGGGTTAGGTTAGGACCACATAGGAAGTCAACCACAAGTTCAAAAAATAGCTAACATACTATCCTACAAAATTATTTAAATTCTAGGGATTTTTATTTTTTACCTCAACTTAGTAGACATAATAATTTCTACTTTGGGCACCAGCTGAGCACTTCAAGTTCCATTATTTCTGAAGGCTTTAACGTGTAAAACACATGTAGAGGGAAAACAGAGGGAATTGAAAGAAGTAAGACCTGTGCACAGCCTAAATATATAAATAAATAACCCTACTATTTAAGATGGAAAACTCCCAAAGAATAAGTTGTAGTTCCAGTAGCTTAAAATGAAGCTGAGTTGTATTATTGGAGGGGGAAGATCTGACACAAAAACCAAATTCATTTTTTACTATGGGTTTGGCACTGTCTCTAGGACAACTTTCACAGAAGTTAGTTCTGCAATATACCATTTCTGTGATATATTTCACAAAAGTAGCATTCCAGAGTAAAATAAGTTTTAAAAAAGAAAATACTGCTTAATCTTGCTACAATATATCTAAAATACTATCATTTAACATATAATAATTATGTAAGCTATTGGCATATTTTAAATTTTTTGTATTAACTTTTCAAAATCAAGTATATACTTTAAACATGTGTAAAATATGTAGGGATGTAAATGTATTTTTGAAGGTGTTTGGTAATATTGCTATTTATATTACTTAAAAGAGTAATTCTTTAGACAAATGAAGTAATGTAGGCATTTTGGAATAATGAAAAGAAAACTTTGTATTAATATGATTTGAGAAGCTGACAGAAGGCAGTAATTAAATGGTGAATTGTCTGGATGTGAAAGGGGAAAGAAAAGTACACATTGTTGGTAACAGAATAGACAGGAGGATGTTAAGAAGAAAAGAAAATAGAAAAGCCAAAGAACTTATATGCATGACTCATGAACATGAGCTAAGTGGGGCATTGCTGGAGGGAATTGGGTACTGGGTGGAAGGGGGCAAAGGGGGAAAATTGGGACAAATGTAATAACAAAATTAATAAAATATGTTAATTTAAAATAAATAAATAAATAAAATAAAGAGAGCTGCAGGACAACATGAAACAATAGTATCTGCATTATAGGGATACCAGAAAAAGAAGAAGAGGAGCAAGGGACAGGTTGGGATTGACTTTGGGGGGAATGGGTGGGTGGGGTGGGGGACAGAGGGGAGCAAAAAGGGGGTGGATGTAATACAACAACAATAAAATTAAATTTTAAAAAACTGTTGGAAAATGTAATGACAGAAAACTTATTTTACCTGAGGAGAGAAAATGTTACCAAATTCAGGTAGTGCAGAAGGTTCCAATGAAGATGAGCTCACTCCAAGGCTCATTATAATTAAAATTACAAATATCAAAGACAAAGAAAGAATCTTAAAAGCACCAAGAGAGAAGTAGCTAAATACATACAAGGGGGCTACAATAAGGTTATCAGCTGATGTCTCAATGGTAACACTGCAAGCCAGAAGGGGATGGCAAACAAATATCCCAAGCAATGAAAAACCAAGACCTACAGCCAAGACTATTCTACCCATCAAGTCTCTCTCATTCAAAATAGAAAGTGAAATAAGGAGTTTCCCAGACAAAAGAATGCTAAAAGAATATATCTCCACTAAACCAGCATTGCAAAATATGCTAAAGGGTCTGCTTTAAGAAGGTGAAAAAAACAGAGAGAGACAAAGAGGAGCACAAGTACAAAGGGAAAAAATCACAATGAATAAGTGCCTATCAATAATGATCCTAAAAGTAAATGAATTAAATACACCAATCAAAAGACATAGGTAGCTGAATGGATAAGAAGAAGTGACCCACATATAAGCTGTCTGCAAGAGACCCACCTCAGAACAAAAGATTGACACAAACTGATAGTGAAGGGATGGAAAAAATATTTCAAGCAAATGGATACATGAAAAAAGCTACGGTAGCAGTACTTAACTCAGAAAAAATAGATTTCACAACACAGGATATAAAAAAAAGACAAAGAATGACATTCCATTACACTTAAGGGAGCAGTTCATCAAGAAAATATAACCTTTTTAAACATATATGCATGCAAAAAAGGAGTCCCCAAATGTATAAGGAAAATCATGGGGGACTTCAAGAAGGATATTGTCAGCAACACATTAAAAGTAGGAAATTTTGGGGGAAAAGATGGCGACAGAGTAGGGAGCAGTGCTGATGGTGTTCTCGAGTACCAAAGCAGCTAGAGGACAAGATAGGGAGCCGTGAGACATCTTCAGGACCCTAGGAATTGGAACGGGCAGCATCTGGACACAGGGGAACACAGCCCAGAGGCAGAGGAGGCCAGCAGGACAGTAGGTGAGGCATTCTGACCGACTGGCCAGCGGGCCAAGGTCGGCTCTGGGCAGTGGCGGCTCTGCCCAGAGGGGTGCATTTGACCAAGGCAGCTCCGGGCTCCCTGGGGACTGGAAGTCTCAACAGTGAAGTACGGGAGGTGAGGGCAAACACCGTAGGGAACGCGGAATTGAACGCTTGCAGGGGAGGGACTGTGTGAGAGACTCACTCCGGCAACAGGGAGAGGAGGCTCCTTGCGGGGCTAGAGGAGGAGGAGAAGAGCCCTGCAGGAAGCCCGAGCTGGGAGCGGGAAGTGCACCAGCGGGGCTGCAAGAGGGCCAAAAATGGTGCTGCTGGGCTGCTGGGGAAACAGCAGCTAGAAGCCCCTGCGAGGGGGGAGGCCCAGCCCTGCACAACCACACAGGCCCCCGGGGCCAAGGAAGCTCCAAACTGCCAGCTGGAGAACCAGCGAGCCGGGAACTAGTAGCTGGGGCAGCTTACCCGCCATTGCTTGAGACAAAGGCCTCACTGCCCACGCCTGGGAGGGGTTCATCACAGAGGCCGCTTAAAGGACTTTCAGAGAGCTGGTTGGCTTGGAGGAGTGGTGCCGCCCAGAAGAGCGGGACAGTGTAGGCGGACCCTGGACAGTGTTGACGGACAGGGGCAGCCTCCTCCCGGAACTGCGGGGGCGGGGCCAGTCATCACAGGGACCAGCAAAGTTGCGGGCTGCCATGCAGAAGTGCTGGGTGCTCATCACGGGCAGGAACCTCCACCAGGAGTGGTAGGGGGCACCCTGCGGGCTCCAGAACACCAGCAGCCTTAAAATCCAGCCAGGCTGCGGAAGGCCCAGCCTACCTGGGGGCTGACACTCAGAATCAGCCCTACTGTGACAATCAGAGACCCTGCCACGCGCCGAAACCAGCTAGAATGTAGACTATAGACTGTAAAACCCTGACCAAGAAAAAGTGGCAGCCTCAGGAAAGGGATTGCTGCCAATTTCAAGCACTTGAGTTATACTGAGAGCAATATGAACTATTAATCTCCAACATATCGTTTGCAAAAGATATTCCTCATATATTCTTAATCCCCACCATACCTCAATCCGCCTAAATACCCAAGATCCTCCCCCTACTCTCGAATTAAAGTCTACTCACTCTATGGCTATAACGCATTCCCAGTCCTCAATCTAAGTATTCCTCCCTTTCCCAGCCTTTCTAAACCCTTTCCTTATTTCCTTATTCTTTTCATCCTTCCTCTTTTTTTTTTTTTTTTTTTTTT
>PVIW01011871.1:0-35084 GCA_004026585.1 Noctilio leporinus | reverse complement strand
TTAGTCTCCTGTATTAAGTGTATTAGGGTATGCAGCTTTTGCTGCCTGTCTTATTTTATTAAGCATGATATTCTCCAATTCCATCCATGCTATTTCAAATGATAAAAATCTCTTCTTTCTTTGAACTGCGTAGAACTCCATTGTGTAAATGTACCAAAGTTTCTTGATCCATTCATCCACTGAAGGGCACTTAGGTTGTTTCCTTGGCTATTGTAAATACAGCTGCTATGAACATAGGTTGCATAGGTTCTTCTGAGTTAGTGTTTCAGGATTCTTCAGGTATAAACCTAGCAGTGAAATAACTGGATCATAAGGTAGTTTTATTCATAGGTTTTTGTGGAAATTCAGTGCTGTCTTCCATCATGACTGCATCAGTCTACATTCCCACCAGCAGTGCACCAGGGTTCCCTTTTCTCTATCTCCTCACCAGCACTTGTTTGTTGATTTGTTGATGATAGCCTTACTGACAGGTGTGAGGTGGTATCTAATTGTGGTTTTAATTTGCATCTCTCTGATGGCTACTGATGTTGAACATGCTTTCATATGCCTATGGGCCCTTCGTATGTCTTCCTTGGAGAAGTGTCTGTTCAGGTCCTTTGCCCAGTTTTTAATTGGGCTGTCTCCCTGGTGTTGAGTTGTATTAGTTCTTTGTATGTGTGTTTTGGAGATCAGACCTTGTCTGAAGTGTCATTGGCAAATATGTTTTCCCATATATTTGGATCCCTTCTCATTTTGTTGATGATTTCTTTAGCTGAGCAGAAACTTTTCAGTATGATGTAGTCCTGCTTGTTCATGTGATCTTTTATTTCCTTTGCCCTGGGAGATATATCAGTGAAAATATTGCTATGTGGGATATCTGCAATTTTTTTTTGCCTGTTTTCCTCTAATACTCTTATGATGACACTGCTTATGTTTAAGTCTTTTATCCATCTTGAGTTTATTCTGGTGCACGGTGTAAGTTAGTGGTCTACTTTTATTTTTTTGCATGTATCTATCCAGTTCTCCCAACACCATTTGTTGAAGAGGCTATTTGCACTCCATTTTATGCTCCTTTACCCTTTGTTGAATACTAGTTGCCCATAATGTCCTGGGTTTATTTCTGGGTTCTCTCTTCTGTTTCATTGATCTGTTTGTCTGTTCTTGTGACAGTACCAGACTGTTTTGATTACTATGGCTTTGTAATAATGTTTAATACCTGGTATTGTGATTCCTTCTACTTCATTCTTCTAAAAATTGTTGTAGCTATTCAAGGTCATTTTTGATTCTATATAAATATTTTTAGCATTTGTTCTAGGTCTGTGAAATATGACATTGGTATTTTAATTGGGATTGTGTTGAATCTATAGAATACTTTGGGTAGCATGGACATTTTTATGATGTTAATTCTTCCAATTCATGAACATGGCATATGCTTCCATTTATTTGTATCTTTTTTAACTTCTTTCTTCAGTATTCTTTAGTTTTTCAAGTCCAGGTTTTTATCTCCTTGATTAAATTTATTCCTATGTACATCATTCTTTGTTGTTGTTGTTATTGCTATGGTAAATGGGATTTCTTTTCTAGTTTCTTTCTCTGACGTTTCATTGTTGGGGTATAAAATGCTTTCAATTTTTGGATATTGACTTTGTACCCAGCTATTTTGCCAAAATTGCTAATTAGGTTGAGTAGTTTTTTAGTGGAGTCTATCAGATTCTCTACATACACTATCATGTCATCTACAAATAATGACAATTTTACTTTATCCTTTCCAATTGGGATGCATTTGATCCTTTGTGTGTGTGTGTGTCTGATCACTATGGCTAGAACTTCCAAAACTATGTTGAATAGAAATGGAGAGAAAAGAGACGTTGTTCCAGCAAGATGGCAGAGGGGTAAGGGGAGCTGAACCAATCTCCTCCCAGGTCACATCTGGAATTACTTTTTGAGAGAAAAAGTCAGCTGGAATTACCAACAGAACACCAGGTGGAAAGAAGTCCTATAACCACAGATAAAACAGAAGAGGCCGCTTCATCACAACATAACTAGTAGGAATCGCAAAAACCCTAGAGGGCCAGCTGGATCCTCACCAGAGGAAGCAACCAAAGGGACAGAACTGGGGCCTCTACCTGAGAAGAGTTGGATCTGGTCCTCCAGCTGGGTTTCCCAGCCTACAGAAACACAGCAGAGAGTAGAACCGCATACAGCTGAGAAAGGCGGAAAGGTATGGAGTTTACTAGCCTAAGAGAGAGCTGGAGACAGAGAACTATTAGGATGACCAAGCAAAAATACATTGGCACCCACCTACCCTGGGATCCAGCAGAGGGAGGGCAAAGAGGACTGGAGACATGTGGGGAGAGTTTGTGGCAGTGGCTTGGGGGAGAGAAGTGGGGAAGTGGCTGTGAGGATCCCAGTGCTGACTCATAGCCCACACCTCCAGCAGATGGCTCTGTGCCAAGCAGCTTCCTGAAAGAGGGTCCTCATAACCCCGCCCACTGGAAGCAATCTGCCTGAGCCTGGCACCTGATCACAATTTTTTTTCTTTTTCTTTTCTTTTTTTCTTCAGATCAGCATCATTTATTTTTATTTTTAATTTATATTTTATTGATTATGCTATGACAGTTGTCTTGATTTTCCCCCCTTTGCTCTTCTGCACCCAGCACCCACCCAGTCCTTCAGGTAATCCCTACCATTGTTCATGTCCATGGGTCTTGCATATAAGTCCTTTGGCTACTCCATTTCCTATACTGTTCCTCCCCATAGCTATTCTGTGACTACTTATTCATACTTTTTGATCCCCTCACCTCTTCACTCATTCCCCCAAATCAATTCTTTTTCTTACATCTAAATAAAACTCTCCTGTCCTGCTCTGTCTGAGCATAGACACAACTGTCGGCACCTGAAGAGGTATTTCACACCCAGTAGCACGTGGGCCTGGCGGCTGATTACAAACTCTCTGACTTACAGCTGGGTCAGTCATTCAGCCCTGGACAATATTGTGTGAGGGCATTGGCTGATCCTACATTAATTGCTTTGCAACTGAGTCAGCCCTCATTCAGCAGAGCCTGGGACTGGCCCCTGACTACAAACACTCTGACTTATAGCTGGGTCAGTCAGCCCCACACAGTGGTGTGTAAGCTTGGTGACTAATCCTAGACTCATTGCTTTGCAACTGAGTCAGTCCTTACTCAGTAGAACCTGGGCCTGGCAGCTGAGTACAAACTCTCTGACTTATTGCTGGGTCAGACAGTCAGTCCCACACAGTGGAAAGTGAGCCTGGTGGCTGACCATCGATTCATTGGTTCACAACTGAGTTGGTTTGTCCCATACAGTGGTCCCTGGGTCTGGCAGCTGATCACAAACTCATTGGATTACAATTGAATCTTTCAGTCTAGCCCAGCAGCTCCTGAGCCTTGTGGTGGAACAAAGATTCATTGGATTACAATTGGATCTTGCTGCCTAGCCCAATGATGCCTGAGCCAGGCTGCTAATCACAGGTTCATTGATGTACATCTAAATCTGTCCCACCAGGCTGCCCCTGAACTAGTGGCTGATCCACTGGATTACAATTGAATCTCTCTGTCTAGCCCAGGAGGGCCTGAGTTTGGTAGCTGATTTATTGATTTGCAACTGAATCCATCTGTCTTCCCAGCTGCATCCGAGGCTGGTGGTGGAGCACAGACCAATAGGATTACAACTAAAATCAATCCTTCCAGCTACAGCTTCTCATTTCCTTAGCCTGGCAGCTGATCACAGTCTCATTGGATTACAACAAAACCTAAATATGGGGAGAACAAAAACAATCCATCACCAAAAGAAAAGGAGGAATCCCCAGAAGGATCACTAAATGAAACAGAAGCAAGCAAACTATCAGACACAGAATTCAAAAGAATGATGATAGAAAAGCTCAATGAGCTCAGTGAGATCAAAGAAAACTACAAACAACTCCAGGGGAACTACAAACCACTCCAGGAAAGCTATGAGGAACTTACTGAGAACTACACCAGCATTAAAAATGACATAGAAGTCATCAAAAAGAGCCAGGAGGAAATGAAGAATACCATTTCTGAGCCAAAGAACACAGTAGAAGGAATCAAAAGCAGGCTAGAGAAAGCAGAGGATCGGATCATCTAGAAGGAGGTCAATGTAGAAAGAATTCCCAGGCAGTGCAACAAAATGAAAAAAGACTGACAAAGAATGAAGAGGTTTTAAGAGAGCTGCAGGACAACATGAAATGTAGTAACATCCATATCATAGGGATAACAGAAGGAGAAAAGGAGAAACAAAGGATAGAAACCTGTTTGAAAAAGTAATGACAGAAAAATTCCTTAACTTGAGGAGAGAAACTGTCATGCAAACTCAGGACATACAGAGGGTCCCAAGGAAGATGAACCCAAAAAGGCCCACCCCAAGAACATCATAATGAAAATGACAAATTTCAAAGACAAGAAGAAAATCCTAAAATTAGCAAGATCTCTCTTGCTAATAACATACAAGGGGACTTCAATAAGATTATCAGCTGATTTCTCAACAGAAACAAAACAAGCCAGAAGAGAATGGCAAAAGACATTTCAACCAATTAAAAACAAAGGCCTGCAACCAAGAATACTCTACCCAGCAAGGCTCTCATTCAAAAGGGAAGGTGAAATAAGGAGCTTCCCAGAACAAAAAAGTCTACAAAAATACACCTCCACCACATCAGCATTGCAAGTGATGCTAAAGGATCTGCTTTAAGAAGACGAAGAAACAGAGACACAGACAGTAACACAGGTGCAAAGATAAATGGATTAAATACACCAATCAAAAGACATAGGGTAGCTGAATGGATAAGAACCAATTTTAATTTATGAATGGCTTTAAAGTCATCTTGTTATAAGTAGATTTTACTAAATAAGGTACAAGTTTGTATATTATTTGTATCTGCATTACTGCAGGTTAAATTTTCTTAGATTGGAATCATTTCACAGTATGGGAAAATGAGTTTACTTGAAATAACTCAGAAAAATCAAATGCAGTTAAGGAAGAAGAAAAAGGTAAGAAAAAGTGGATATATATTACATAGAAGACATGCTATCTTTCTTATTCACTGTTACAAAATATGTGTTTATTTGTGGGTGTGTAATATACAGATTTTGTTAGCAATTTATGTTTTAAATAGCAACCAACTGGTCATGGGCGTGTTGTGAAATCAGTCAATCGTTAGGCTAGAAAAGATGCTGAGTATGAAAACCAACTTGGATAGAAGTTGCAAACTACTAACCTATATGATTTGTCTACATAGACAATATATATTATCATATTAGCATGTAAATTAGATGAGATTCCTTTCAAATAAATCATGGAAATATACATTTCCAGTTATGAAGGGTCCCAAACTAAGGATGTTTGAGAAAAGGAATTAATGCTATAGTAAACTTTATTATTGAAATCTGAACATACCTAATCTCTACCTCAACAGACTCTTAAATAGTTCAGGGGTTAGTTTAAGACCACATAGGAAGTCAATGACAAGTTCAAAAAATAGCTAGAATACTATTCTACAAAATTATTTAAATCCTAGGGCTTTTTATTTTTTACCTCAACTTAGTAGACATAAAAATTTCAACTCCGGGGACTGGCTGAGCAATATAAATGCCGTTGTTTCTGAAGGCATCAACTTGTAAAGCACTTGTGAAGGAAAAATAGAGGGTATTGAAAGAAGTAAGATTGGTACACAACCTAAATAAATGAATAAATAAATCTACTATTTAAGATGGAAAACTCCAAAAGGAATAAGTTGTAGATCCAGCAGCTTAAAATAAAGTTGAGTTGTATTATTGGAGGGAGGAGGATCTGACTCAAAAACCAAATTCACTTTTTTTACTATGGGTTTCAAACTGTCTCTAGGACAACTTTGACAAAAGTGAGTTCTGCAATACACCATTTCTATGATATATTTCACAAAATTAGCATTCCAGAGTAAAATAAGAAAGAAAGAAGAAAAATTTGTTTAATTTTGCTACGATATATCTAAAATACTATAATTTAACATGTAATAATTATGTAAGCTATTGGCATAGTTTAACTTTTTTGTATTAACTCTTCAAAATTCAGTATGTATTTTAAATAAGTGTAAAAATATGTATGGGTGTAAATGTATTTTTGCATGTGTTTGGTATTCATTTTATTGCTATTCATATTACTTGAAAGAGTAATTCTAATGATGTTAATTCTTCCCATCAATGAACATGGTATATGCTTCCATTTATTTGTGTCTTCCTTGATTTCTTTCTTCATTGTTCTGTAGTTTTCTGAGTACAGGTCTTTTACCTCCTTAGTTAAGTTGATTCCTAGGTACTTTATTTTTCTTGTTGCTATGGTAAATGGGATTTGTTTTTTCGCTTCTATTTCTGGTGTTTCATTATTGGTATACAAAAATGCTTTTGGTTTCCGGATATTGACTTTATACCCAGCTATTTTGCTAAATTTGTTTATTAGGTTGAGTAAGTTTTTGGTGGAGCCAATCGGGTTTTGTATGTACACTATCATGTCATCTGCAAATAATGACAATTTGACTTCCTCCTTTCCAATTTGGATACCTTTGATTCCTTTTTCTTCTCTGATGGCTATAGCTAAAACTTCCAAGACAATGTTGAATAGAAGTGGAGAAAGTGGACAGCCTTGTCTCCTTCCTGATCTTAGGGGAAAAGCTTTCAGTTTTTGTCCACTAAGTATGATGTTGGCTTCAGGTTTCTCATAGATGGCCTTTATGATGTTGAGGTATGCTCCATTCATTCCCATTTTGCTGAGGGTTTTTATCATAAATGGTTGCTGCACTTTATCAAATGCTTTTTCAGCATCTATTGATATGATCATATGGTTTTTATCTTTCAATTTGTTGATGTGGTGTATTACATTGATTGATTTACGAATGTTGTACGATCCTTGCATCCGTGGGATGAAGCCCACTTGATCATGGTGTATTATCTTGCAATCATCAGCAAATCAACAAACAACAAGTGTTGGTGAGGATGCGGGGCAAAGGGAACACGCATACACTGTTGGTGGGAATGTAGGCTAGTGCAACCACTGTGGAAAACAGTATGGGGTTTCCTTAAAAACCTAAAAATGGAACTGCCTTTTGATCCAGCAATTCCACTACTGGGACTATACCCAAAGAATCCTGAAACACCAATTCAGAAGAACCTATGTACACCTATGTTCATAGCAGCACTATTTACAATAGCCAAGTGCTGGAAACAACCTAAGTACCCATCAGTGGATGATTGGATCAAAAAACTTTGGTACATTTACACAATAGAATTCTATATAGCAGAAAGAAAGAAGGAACTTGTACCCTTTGCAACAACATGGATGGAACTGGAGAGTATTATGCTTAGTGAAATAAGCCAGTCAGTGAAGAACAAATACCATATGATCTCACCCATTATGGGACAATAATGAGCAAAACTAACAACAAGCAAAAACAGAACCAAATATATGAATATAATGAATAGGCCTTCAGTGGTCAGGGGGAAAGAGGGTGGGGGAAAGGGGGAGGCAGAGGCAAGAAAGGGGAGCAGCTTAGACAAGAACCTAGTATAAAGGAAGCATGGACATGGACAACAGGTGGGATTGACTTTGGGGGAATGGGTGGGTGGGGAGGGGGACAGAGGGGAGCAAAAAGGGGATGGATGTAATAAAACAACAATAAAATAAAAAATAGAGTAATTCCTTAAACAAATTAATTAACATAGACATTTTGTAATAATGAAAAAACTTTGTATTAATATGATTTGAGAAGCTGGCAGAAGGCAGTAAAATGGTGAGCTGTCTGGATGTGAAAGGAAAAAAGAAGTAGACATTGGTGGTCACAGAATAGACAGGAAGATGTTAAAATCAAAGAAAATAGAGAAGTCAAAGAACTTAATATGCATGACTCATGGACATGAACTAAGGGGGGCATTGCTGGAGGAAGTGGGGTACTGGGTGGACGGGGGCCAAAGGAGAAAATTGGGACAACTCTAATAGCAAAGTAAATTTTTTAAAAAGGTAAAAAATTGAAGAAACAGAGAGAGACAGAGAGGAACAAAGGTACAAAGTGGGAAAAAAGCAATAAATAAGTATCAATCAATAATAACCTTAAATGTGAATGGATTAAATGTGCCAATTAAAAGACATATGGTAGATGAATAGATAAGAAAACATGACACACATATATGCTGTCAATAGACCCACCTCAGAAAAAAAATCGACACACAGTGAAAATGAAAAAATATATATCAAGCAAATGGACATGAAAAAAAGGCTGGAGTAGCAATACTTATTTCAGACAAAATAGATTTTATGATGAAGGCTGTAAAAAAAAAAAAAAGATAAAGAAGGCCATTTCTTATACTTAAGGGAACAATCCATCAAGAAGAGATAACTCTGATAAACATATATGCACCCAACATAGGAGCTCCCAAATATATAGGGAAAATCTTGGAGGAATTCAAGAAGAGTATAAACAGCAATACACTAATGGCAAGGGATTTTAATATGCCATTATCAACAATGGACAGATTTTCTAAACAAATAAACCCCAAGGATATTGTGGCATTGAACAACACTCTAAAGGAAATGGACATAACTGATATATACAGAACCTTTCACCCCAAAGAAGCAAAATACACATTTATTTCTTCAAATGCACATGGACCATTCTCTAAGATAGACCACATGGTAGGTCACAAGAAAATCCTCCATAAATACAGGAAAATCAAAATCATACTAAGCATCTTCTCACATCACAATGGATTGAAACTAGAAAACAATCTCAAGGGAAAAAAATTAAAACACTCTAATTCATGAAGACAGAATAACATGCTTTTAAGTAATGAATGCTTAAACAATGAGATCAAAGATGAAATCCAAAAGTTTCTGGAAACAAATGACAATGAATACACAACATCCCAAAACCTATGTGACACAGCAAAGGCAGTCTTCAAAGGGAAATTCATAGCAATACAGGCCTACTTAAAAAGGTCACAAGAAGTATATACAAACAACCTAATCATAAAGCTGCAAGAACTAGAGAAGCAGCAACAAACAAAGCCCAGAACAAGTAGAAGGAGGGAAATCATCAGGATCACAGCAGAATTAAATAACTTAGAGACTAAAACTACAATTTGAAGAATCAATAAGTCCAAGAGCTAGTTTTCCAAAAAAATAAACAAAATTGACAAACATTTAACCAGACTCATCAAGAAAAGGAGAGAGAGGATCCAAATAAACAAAATCAGAAATGACAGAGAAGTCATAAATGATACATCAGAAATACAAAGGACTGTAAGAAATTACTACAAACAACTATAGACAAGAAATATAGCAACCTTGGTGAAATGAATGCATTTCTGGAAATGTATAATCTACGGAAATTGAATCCAGAAGAAGCAGAAATCCTGAAAAGGCCAATAACAAATAGTGAAAATGAAGAAGTAATCAAAAATCTTCCAAAGCACAAGAGCCCTAGACCAGATGGTTATACAGGTGAATTCTACCAAACATTTAAAGAAGAATTAATTCCTATCTTTCTCAACCTATTCCAAAAAATCCAAGTAGAGTGAACACTCCCAAACTCTTTCCATGAGTCCAATATTATTTGCATCCCAAAACTTGGTCAAGACACATCTAAAAAAGAAAACTATAAGCCAATATCTCTAATGAGTATAGATGCTAAGATTCTCAACAAAATATTGGCCAACTGGATCCAGCAATACATTAAAATGATTATACACCATGATCAAGTGGGTTTCATCCCAGGAATGCAAGGATGGTACAACAGTTGCAAACCAATAAGAACCTATGCACACCTATGTTCATAGTGGCACTATTTACAATAGCCAAGTGCTGGAAACAGCTTAAGTGCCCATCAGTGGATGATTGGATCAAAAAACTTTGGTACATTTACGCAATGGAATTCTATATAGCAGAAAGAAAGAAGGAACTTGTACCCTTTGCAACAACATGGATGGAACTGGAGAGTATTATGTTTAGTGAAATAAGCCAGTCAGTGAAGGACAAATATCATATGATCTCACCCATTACGGGACAATAATGAGCAAAACTAACAACAAGCAAAACAGAAACAAGTATATGAATACAAGGAATAGGCCTTCAGTGGTCAAGGGGAAAGGGGTTGGGGGAGGGGGGAGGGGGAGGCAGAGGCAAGAAAGGGGAGCAGCTTAGAAAAGAACCTAGTATAAAGGAACCATGGACATTGACAACAGGTGGGACTGACTTTGGGGGGAATGGGTGAGTGGGGAGGGGGACAGAGGGGAGCAAAAAGTGGATGGATGTAATACAACAACAATAAAATTTTTAAAAAATGTAATACACCACATCAACAAAATGAAAGGCAAAAACCATATAATCATATCAATATATGCTGAAATATCATTTAATAAAGTACAGCAACCATTTGTGATAAAAACACTCAGCAAAATGAGAATAGAGGGAGCATACATTAACATAAGAAAGGCCATATATGAGAAACCTGAAGCCAACATAATACTCAATGAGCAAAACCTAAAAGCTTTCCCCCTAACATTAGGAACAAGCCAAGGCTGTCCACTTTCTCCACTTCTGTTCAGCATTGTTTTAGAACTTCTAGATATAGCTATGAGAGAAGAAAAGGAATCAAATGTATCCAATTAGGAAAGAAGAAAGTCAAACTGTCATTATTTGCAGATGATATGATAGTGTACATACAAAACCTGATGGACTCCACCAAAAACTTACTCAACCTAATAAGCAAATTTAGCAAAATAGCTGGATATAAAGTCAATATCCAGAAATCAAAAGCATTTTTATATACCAATAATGAAACATGAGATAAAAGCTAGAAAACAAATCCCATTTACTATAGCAACAAGAAAAATAAACACTTAGGAATCAACTTAACCAAGGAGGTAAGAGACCCATATTCAGAAAACTACAGAACACTGAAGAAAGAAATGAAGGAAAATACAAATAAATGGAAGCATATACCATGTTCATGGATGGAAAGAATTAACATCATTGAAATGTCCATACTTCCCAGAGCAATCTATAGATCCAAAGCAATCCCAATTAAAATACCAGTGACATACTTCACAGAAATAGATAAAATACTTCAAAAATTAATATGGAGCCAAATGCACCCAGGAATAGCCACAGCAATCTTGAGAAAGAGGAGCAAGATAGGAGGAATCACAATACCAGACATCAAACTATACTACAAGGCTACTGTCATCAAAACAGTCTAGTACTGGCATAAGAATAGACATATAGATCAATGGGACAGAATAGAGATACCAGAAATAAACCCAAGACTCTATGATCAATTAATATTCAACAAAGGGGGAAGGAACATAAAAGGGAGTGAAAGCAGTCTCTTCAACAAATGGTGTTGGGAGAACTGGATAGCAACATGCAAAAAAATAAAACTAGACCATCAACTTACACCATACACTAGAATAAACTCAAAATGGATAAAGGACTTAAACACAAGTAGTGCCTCTGTAAAGGTCCTGGAGAAAAATATAGGCAATCAAACTTTAGATATCCCATGCAGAAATATGTTTACTGGTACTTTTCTAAGGGCAAAGGAAATAAAAGAACAAATAAAGAAATGAGACTATATCAAACTGAAAACTTTCTCTTCAGCTAATGAAAACATCAGCAAAATGCAAAGGGAACCAACTGTATGGGAAAACATTTTTGCCAATGACACCTCAGAAAACCATTTCATCTCCAAAATATATAAAGAGCTAATGCAACTCAACACTAGGGAGACAGACAGTCCAATTAAAAAATGGGTAAAGGACCCGAACCGACAATTCACTGAGGAAGACATACAAAGGACCCAAAAGCATAGGAAAGAATGGTCAACATCACTAGTCATCAGAGAGTTTCACCTCATACAAGTCAGAATGGCAATCATCAACAAATCAATAAGCAACAAGTGTTGACAAGAATGTGGGGAAACACGACCCCTGGTGCATTGTTGGTGGGCATTCAGGCTGATGAAGCCACTATGGAAAACAATATGGCATTTCCTTATAAAACTAAACATGGAATTACCTTTTGATCCAGCAATTCCCCTATTAGGACTATACCTGAAGAACACCAATTCATAAGGACCTATGTACACCCATGTTCATAGCAGCGCTATTTAAAATAGCCAAATGCTGGAAACAACCTAAGTGCCCATCAGTGGATGACTAGATCGAAAAACTTTGGTACATTTACACAATGGAATACTACACAGCAGAAAAAAAGAAGAAACTACTACCCTCTGTAACAACATGGATGGAACTGGAAAATATGCTTAGTGAAATAAGCCAGTCAGTGAAAGACAAATACCATATGATCTCACCCATTATAGGACACTAATGAACAAAACAAAACAAAACAAAAAAAAACAGAACCAAATACCTGAATGCAATGAATAGACCTTCGGTGGGCAGAGGGGAGGGAGGAGGATGGAGTGGACAAGAGGAGGCAAAGAAGGGGAGTTGTGTAGTCAAGAAACTAGCATGAAAGGACCATGGACATGGGCAACAATTGGGATTGAATGTGGGTAGTGGGTGGGTGGTGGAGAGGACAGAGGCTAGGAAAAAGGGAATGGATACAACAACAATAAAGTAAATTTTAAAAAAAGAAAGAAAGAAATGGAGATAGTGAACACCCTTGCTTTGTTTCTAATCTTAAGGGAAAGGTTTTCAGTGTTTTGCCCATTGAGTATGATGTTATCTGCAGTTTTCTCATATGTGGCCTTTATCATTTTGAGGTATGCTCCTTCTATTCCCAGCTTGCTGAATGTTTTTATTATAAAAGTGTGCTGTAGTTCGTCAAATGTTTTTTCTGCATCTATTGATATGATCATATGGTTTTTGTCTTTCATTTTGTTTATGTGGTGTATTACATTTATTGATTTGTGAATATTGTATCATCCTTGTGTCCCTGGGATGAATCCCAGTTGGTCATGTTGTATGATTTTTTTTTTTACGATTTTTAAAAAATTTTATTGTTGTTGTATTACATCCATCCCCTTTTTGCTCCCCTCTGTCCCCCTCCCCACCCACCCATCCCCCCAAAATCAATCCACCTGTTACCCATGTCCATGGTTCCTTTATACTAGGATCTTGTCTAAACTTCTCCCCTTCCTTGCCTCTGCCTGCCCCCTCGCCCCAACCCCCTTCCCCCTGACCACTGAAGGCCTGTTCACTGTATTCATATATTTGGTTCTATTTTGCTTGTTGTTAGTTTTGTTCATTATTGTCCTGTAATGGGTGAGATCATATGGTATTCGTCCTTCACTGACTGGCTTATTAATGTATTGCTGGATCTTGTTTGTCAATATTTTGTTAAGAATCTTAGCATCTGTGTTCATCAGAGATATTGGCCTGTAGTTTTCTTTCTTTGTTGCTTCTTGACCTGGTTTTGGGATTAGAATAATACGGGCTTCATAGAAAGAGTTTGGGAGTTTTCTTCCTTATTCTTGTTTTTTTTTGTTTTTGTTTTTTTGGTTGTTTGTTTGTTTGTTTGTTTGTATTTTTAATAGACTGAGAAGGATAGATGTTAGTTCTTCCCTAAATGTTAGGTGAAATTCACCTGTGTAGCCATTTGGTCCATGGTTCTTGTGTGCTGGGAGTTTTTTGATTACTGCTTCAATCTCACTAACTGTTAATGGTCTGTTCAGGCTTCCTGCTTCTTCTTGATTTAGTTTGGTAGGTTATATTTTCCCAGAAATGTGTCCATTTCACTCAGGTTATCACATTTATTGTCATATTGTTGTATGTAGTAATTCCTTACAATCCTTTGTGTTTCTGTGGTTTTGGTTGTGATTTCTCCTCTGTTGTTTCTGATTTTGTTTTTTGGGGTTCTCTCTCTTTTTTTCTTGATGAGTTTGGTTAAAGGCTTGTCAGTTTTGTTTATCTTTTCAAAGAACAAGTTTCTGGATTTATTGATCCTTACCGGAAATTTTTCTCATTTATTTATGTATTTGTAATTATGAACTTCTCTTTTAGAACTAGTTTTTTAGCATCTTATAGTTTTGTTTGAAGATTTCATATTTTTTTTAGAGAAAAGCGAAGAGAGAGAAAAAACAGAGGGAGAGGAACATTGATATAAGAGAGAAATATTGATTGGTTATCTCTTGCATATGCCCAAACTGAGGACTAAGCCTGCATCCCAAGTATGTTCCCTGACCCAGAATTGAACCAGCATCTTTTGCTTTGTGGAACAATGTTCAAACAACTGAGCCATGCTTGTTGTGACATGTTGAACTTTCATTTTTATGCATTAAAAAATAATTCTTTATTTCTTTATTTCTTTTTTGACCCTTTTCTGCTATTGTTCATGAGCTTGTTGTTTAATCTCCACATATTTGTGTATTTCACAATTTTCTCCGGTTATTGATTTTCACTTTCATACCACTGTGGTCAGAAAAGTTACTTTGTATGAATTCATTCTATAAATTTGCTAACGCATTTTTTTGTGACCTGCCATGTGAACTCTCCTGGAGATTATTCCATGCACACATGAAATATGTGTCTTCTGTTGTTGTTATGTAGAATGTCCTATATGCATCTGTTAGTTCCATTATGTCTAAAATATGGTTTAAGTCTAATATTTTCTTGCTGATTTCCTGTCTGGATGATCTACAGGTTGTTGAAAGTTGTATGTTATAGGTCTCTACTATGATTCTATGCAGACCTGTTAGTATTTGCTTGATATATTTAGGTGCACCAATATTAAATATATATATATATATATATATATATATATATATATATATACATATATATTATATATATTATGTATAATTAGTGTATCTTCTTGATGAATTGACCCCTTCATTATTATATAATGATCATACTTGTCTCTTGTTAGCATTTTGGCTTAAAACCTATTTTATATGTATAACTACCTGTATTCTATTTTAGTTTCCATTTGCATGTAAGATCTTTTGCCATCCCTTCACTATGAGCCTATGTGTATACTAAAGGCTAAAGTGTGTCCTTCTGGTGGACAGCATATTATTATTTTTTATTTAGAAAATCATTGTATATCTTTAGGCAATCAACTGATTACTTTTTAGAGTAATTATTGATAACTAAGAATTTACTAATGTTGTATTACTTTTACTGTCTTGTAATTTCATTTTTCTTTTCTTTTTTCCACGCTACCTATTGTTGTAAATTATTAATTTTATGTAATAGTATGCTTTAATTTCCTTCCCCTTTTTGGTATATCTATTGTAGATTTTTTATTTGTGGTTTCTATGTGGTTTGTATAAAGCATTATACATGTAAATGTATAGTCTATTTTGAACTGATAAATATAACTTCAATCTCAAACAAAAAATTTATTCTTTTGTTCCCTTTTTTTATGTTTTTGATGACAATAATTACATCTTTTTATATTGTATATTTGCTAATATATTGTTGAAACTATAGCTATTTGTAACATTCTAATCATTTTACTAGAGCTAAGTAGTTAACACACCACCAAATTCTAGCATTCTGTATGGTATTCTGATTATGACTATATGCTCTCCTTTATCATGTATTGTATATTTTTATGTTTTCACATGATTAATTAGCATTTTTTGTTTCCGCTTGAAGAACTTCTTTCAGGATTTCTTATAAGCAAGTTTAGGTTGTGATAAATTCCATCAGCTATTTGGAAATATCTTTATAGTGCATTTAATCTTAAATAACAACTTTGTTAGGTATTCTTGGTTGGCAGGTTTTGTTTTTTGTTTTTTCATTTAGTTTTGAATATGTTGTTCTGTCCTCTCATTGTCTGCAAAACCTCTGCTGGGAAATCTGCTTATACCCTTTTGGGCATTTTCTTTTGAGAATTGTTTATCTTGTTGCTTTTTAAATTCTTTTTTATTTTTTATTTTATTTTTCAAGATTTTATTTTATTACTTTTAGAGAGAGGAAGGGAGAGAGGCAGAGAGGGAGAGAGACATCAATGTATGGTTGCCTTTCATACACCTCCAGCTACAGACCTGGCTAGAGATCTGGCTTGCAACCTGGTTATATGCCCTGGTTGGGAATCAGACCAGTGACCTTTGGATTCACACGCTGGCACCTTATCAACTCTGCCAGAAGCCAAGGCCTTTAAAATTCTTTTTTAATCATTATTTCACTTCATTGTTATTCAATTACAATTGTCCCAATTATTTATTTATATTTGGTTTCACATATTTTTATTATAATGTTTCTTGAAGATGATCATTTTTAATTGAAACTTTGGAGTGACCCATTAGTGACTTGAACTTGGATGTCCAAATTTCTCCCCACATTGAGAAGATTTTAGCTATTATTAGTTTAAATAAGCTCTCTATTCTTTTATTCCTGTCTTCTTTTGCTTCAGTGACACATTCGTTATTTCTTTTAATGGTTCACACAGTTTCCATAGGCTTACTTTATTCCTGTTTATTTTATTTTTCATTTTGATTCTCTGATTAGATCATTTCATTTGATCTGTGTTTTAGTACAATGTTTCCTCTTCTGCTTGCTCACATCTGCTGTTGATGATCTTTATTGAATAATTCAGTTCAGACACTGCTTCTTCAGTTCCAAAATTTGTTTGTTTCTTATTTGTTTTCTTTTGGTTGAAAATATAATTTTGTTCTATTACCGTTTTGTTTTCATGATATGGTTAAACAATTTATATGTGTTTGCTGGGGGATCTCTAAGCATCTATTGAACAATTATTTTGAATTCTTCATCAAGAATTTTGTGGAATTCCTTTTCTTTGGGGCTAGTTACTGGAGGTTTACTGTATTCCTTGACTATATTACTGTACATTTGAAGTAGTCATTTCTTCCAGACTTAATGGTTGATTTAAGTAAGGAAAGAAAGCCTTTCAACTGTGAGAGAGGGCATGCTGGATTATATTGTGACCCTACTTCTGCAGGGTGCAAATATGGAGACAGACACATGGTGTCACTGGTCTGAGTGGGCCATGATCCCTCTTCCCTTCAAGCCACTGGGGTTTACAGCATCAACAACTGTGTGATCCTTGATGAACACTGTGGGGAATCCTCAATTGCTGCAAAAGCTGCTGGGGTCCTATGTGGGGTCTCTAAGTCAGTAGCTACAGACAAGATAAGGTATCAGTAGTAGCTGGAGCCAGTGATATGCACACACTTTATTGCAGGGGCCTCTTGCACATACCTATGTAATGTCAGATATTAATTGCAGACCATTCATGATGTTGGTTTCAAGTTAGGTGGCAAGATCTAGAGACAACTATGTGTTAATTGGCAGCTCAATGGACTGGGCCATAGGTATGATCTTTTGTGACTACATACTCTTCCTTCAGGCATGAACACCAAAATGGAAGCCAGTGACAGGGATTGAACTGGGACATGCAGATAAATAGCTATAAATACTAGGTATAAGAAGGTGCAGTGGTTCCAGCCAGTGACAGAAAGCAGAGCCTAACCTGGTACACTAACAACTGCAGGGAGCCTGGGCATCTGCATGCTTTCCCATTGCTGTGTACTCGCCTCCCAATCCCCAACCCGCATGCTTGAGTGCTGCAGTAGAGATTGATACAAGACACTAGTTGCTGGTGTGCAGGTGCATAGCTGAAAGGGTTAGTTCTATGCATGAGCCTGATGCTGGGAGTCAGAGTGTTAGCCACAGGGCTTTAGCTGGATGGTTGTATTTGTGCACAGCAGAAGCCTGATATGATTACTGGCTTGAATGCTGGGCTCTGGTGAGTCTGAGGAAGGACACAGGTAGCTGTGTCTTAACTTGCACAGCCACAGAGACCTTGGATAGCTGCAGTGCTGAGGATCCCAGGCTCTCTCCATAGAGAGTTGGGGGGCAGGAAAAAGGGAAAAAACTCAGGTGGCTGGCATCAGAAAATATGAATAACTGGACACAAGCTTGTAAAACTGCAGAGGGTCTGTGGTGCCTTGCTAGCTATTGGCTTCATGGAAATCTGCTGAGTTTCTCTGTAGAGCAGGTCTCCCTGAACCACAATTGTTTCTTTTGCATTTCTGCTCATCATAAGCTCTGATTTTCTTTCTTGCTGCTAGCCAGCTCAATCTGTCTTTTCTTTGCCAGTCAGGTTGGATAAAACATAAATAGGGCCATTGTGCAGTGCCCTGAGAGGATAAAGAAGCTTCTCTAGGAAAGGAAGAAGGAATTCTTCCCAGCCTGGCAAGCTTTTTGTCAGGGATGAACATTGCTTGCTTGAGGAATGTATTGCTGCAGGCAAAATGAAGTTGTCCTTTTTCTTTTCTGTGCAGTTAGCTCAATTTCTGCTCCACTGTGTCACTAAAATTTTCATTGTGGATGCTAGAGGTGTTCCAGAGCTGTGTTTGTAGTTGATAATCTCTATTGGGGTACAGAGAAACTGGGTTTTCCTATGTTACTACTTTTCACAACCTCCGTGTATTAATTATTTAAATTTAAACGTTAAGCATATTTCAAAATGTATCTTAATTGGTGTGGTAAAGAGCTAAGCTCAGCTACTCCACTGTATTCATGTCTCAGGTTCCATTTGGTTTGACGAAATGGCCTGTGACAGATAGCCTTAAATTGACATAGCCCCTCATGCAAGCACATATCATTGATAGCAGCCACACAGGCATTAAGTCAATATAAGTTCCTGACACAGCTTCCCTGACAGCCCTGTAATCAACTGTCTGCCCTGTGAATTCATTAAAAAAGACCCCTGCAGAGCTTAGTGAAAACCTGATCTTTTGGGCTGAACTGGCCTACCTGCCCTTAGCCTGAGAATCCCAATGCACTCTACCCATGGACCTTACTATGTGCCCCAGGTCCTATCTCTGCCTGCACCCTGAGTTGACCTCGTCACATGACCCCTTGAGGCATGAGACATGCTTTATACTTCCTCTGGGACAGGTAAGTAATAAACTTTTCTATTTCAATTCCTTTGAGTGTTTTTTTGAACTCTAACTCACATTCAACCCCCTAAGTCTCTACTTAACAAATATTAAATTAGCAATGTCATAATGTTACAGAACCAGGCAATGGTGTTCTAGAGTAGATGTGGGGTTTGATTATGGGCTACCAAGAAATGTGACTCCCAAGGAAGAGTCAAGTGAAATGGAAAGGGGGTGCTTATTTAAACATTATACAGATTTAGAATAATGGCAGATTTCTGCCATTCGGCCGCGCTCCCTTTAAAACACCTCCAAAAAAATAGTGCTGCCTGCCTCTGCCAAGCCAGACAAGTTTCAGAATATGCCACTGAGGAGTACTGTCCTTCAGAAACACAGAAGTCTGAAACTCAGCATTTCAAGTCACAGTTCAGCTCCCAGCATCTCTCATGTTTCTGTGTGCTTGGCCAGGCAGGTCCCCTACACTGCCAGCTCTGTGGTTAGTGTTCTGTGTGGAAGGAATGCTGGGAATGTTTCCAAAGGTTCTCCAGACCTCCAGACCTCCAGACCTACCAACAGGCAGACCTCATGTTTCTCAGCACATTACAATTTTCAAGGCTTGACTCAGAACTTCCTGCACATCCAAATATTTGGCTCTTCCTAAGGTACATTAATGTCTGACATTTTTATTAACTTCTCAGTGTCTTTGACCCTCTGTCAGCTGCCATCTTTAGTCAGGACAAGAGTTTCCCAGCCACACATGGGCATGCATGCATCTGTTCCTCTTGAGTGGGATATCTGCTCCATACTTCACACAGGTACTATATGAGCATCCCCTTGATCTGCTGAGTCACTCTGATAGCACACATTCTCACAGCAACTTACACAACCTGCCTTGATAGCAGCCTTCTTCTGCAGTTCCTCCTTCCTTCAGGAAGGCTCTAGCTATTAATCTGCCTTTGTTATGCAATGTGCCTCAATTGCTGCACCTTCTTCTCTGTGAGCACTCTTCACCCTCACCCCCATCCTTTTTGCAGGATTGGGGGGGTGGAATTCTCCCACTTTCAGGTATCCATGCTCTGTATCTCATTAAATACCAGATATACATTTACACTTATGAGAAAAATAATATATGACTTTGAAACTATAAATGTATCTGGTCAAAAGATCTTAGTAATGGTTTAATTATCACAACTTATTCTTAACCAGGTATCAGAAGTATTCTTTCTAATCTTAGTGTCAAGTATGTACACAAGTAACTACAGTGGTTGAGGTCTTCTTGGGAAAATATACAGAAAATAAAAAATACTAAGATGCCATATTGTCAGGCCCAAGGAATTTCTATGTCTATGCATGGTTCTACCTTCTCGCTGGGTTAGCCAGGGAGATAACTTTGAAGTTAATCTTGTTCCCAGCACCCAGAGCCCCAAGAATAGCCAACATAGCAACCCTGAGCAGATAGGTGTCACCTTTGGGTATAATGTCTCTTTGTTCTACTGCATATATAAGATGCCCTTACTGTAAGCTAGGTACACTGTACAGGGTGGGACAAACCATGCATAGAATGCCAATACCCACCCCAAGCTGCCTGGCCTCATGTAAAAAAGAGTTGGTGCAGGGATGCCTAGATGCTCTCTGTGGCTGTTAACCTAAGTGTAGCTATGATAAGAATGGGATAACTATGTGTGGGGACATCGACACTCTAGGCCCCAGCATGTGTGGTCATAAACCTGAAACCTGCAATAAAGCACATCAAATCACCTGAAAGCTTCATGTAAGTTGTTCACCAGACCAGAGGCCTCCCAACTATCAGAATCTGCTGGTCACAAAGCTCTAGGAGCTGATACATATTAGTAAGACTGATATTTGTGATGTGATACAAAAGTAGTTTTATAGCAAAATATTAGATATGTATAGATTCCCAAAGTAATTGAGACACTGGTTATTTAAATGAATTCTATAGTTAAAATTATGTAACTTTTATTTTTATATTGCAAATGTTATATTTGTTTACTACAGAGGGAAGGAGAGAGAGGAAATAGATAAGCCAAATGAAGACAAAAAAAAAAAAAAAAACATCCTTAAATCTGCAACTAACATGGTGTATACTTTTTCATATACTTGATATTATAATTTATTTAAAAATAGCTTTATACTATAGAACTATTTTATAAGTTAAATTTTTCTAGTAAAACATACAATAAAAATATTTTCATGATAAGAATAGATTTTGGCAGGGGGAAAGATTGCAACAGAGTAGAGGGCAGTGCTACAGTGAGCTCAAGTGCCAGAGCAGCTAGAGGATAGGGTAGGGAGCATGAGACACCTACAAGTCCTTGATAATTGGAGTGGTAAGCATCTGAATTCAGGGGTGCACAGCCCAGAGGTTGCAGATATCTACAGGAGAGCAGGTGAGACAGTTCCTAATCAGCCAGGCCTGTGGCCAAGGTCAGTTCTGAGCAGTGGTGGCTCTGCCCAGAGGGGCAGCTATGACTGAAGACCGCTTCAGGCTCCCAGTGACTAGAAATCTGAGCAGTGAGGTGTGGACAGTGAGCACAAACTCAGGGAGATTGAGGAATTGAACTCCTGCAGGGGAGGGACTGTGTGAGACCCTTGCTCCAGAGGCTGAGAGAGAGGAAGCAACTCCCAGGGCCAGAGGTGGAGGAGAAGAGACCCTGGAGTGAAATTGGGAAAGGGAGTGCACCGGCCAGAGCATGAGGTCCTAAAACTGTGCCATAGTGCCACCCAGGGAGAGGGCAGCTCACAACCCCAGCAAGAAGGGAGGCCCAACCCTGCACACCCACACCTTCACACAGTCTCCCACAGAAACCAGAAAGCAGAACTGCATGCAAGGGGAACTTGCCCCTGGCTCAACCAGTGCACCTATTGCAAATGTTAAAAACCTCCTTGGAGAGCCAGAGGGGGTTAGCCATCACCTGCCCAAATGGTGCTGTGAACTGTCCCAGGGAGCTAGGCACCCATCTAAGGCACTTGTGGGGAAACCCTCCTCAAACAGCATGGGTTACCCCAAAAATCCAGGTGCCCATCAGAGGTAGAAACCTTCTTGAGGAGCCAGAGGTGGAGGGGTAGCCATCATAGAACCAACTGCACTGAGGGCTCTCTAGTAGAACCAGGTGCCCATAGCAGGCATAGGGAATGAGAACCTCAACAAAAAGCTGGACAGGGAGGGCTAGCCATCACCATCACACAAATGGCATGGGCTCCCCCGTAAAGCCAGGTGCCCATCGCAGTCAGAAACCTCCTTGAGGAGTCTGAGGGGGAGGGGTAGACATGAAAACCACATGAGCACCCTGTAGTTCTTCACACAACCAGTACACAAAGGGAGGGCCCCAAAATACCAGCAGTGCTGAAACCTAGCTAGGCTACTGGAGGCTAAGCCTAATGGGGATGTAGCACTCAGAACCAGCCCAGACTGTAACAGCAATAGGCCCTGCCATTCCAAGACCCTGCAGCCAGACTATAGACTGTGGAGACTTGATCAAGGAAAAGAGGCAGACTCAGGAAATGGAGCGCTACTAATCTCCAAGAGCTGAGTTACACCAATAGCTACATGAATTATTTATCCCTAACAGAACTTTTCATACCGAAGAAGCAAAAGGCACATTTCTCTCTAACGCACATGGAACATCCTCAAAGACAGACCACATAGTAGGACACAAATCAAGCTCCACAAATTCAAGGAAATTGAAATCATACCAAGCATCTTCTCAGATCAAAAAGGCTTGAGACTATAGCCCTGGCTGGTAGGTAGCACAGTGGATAATGCACTGGACTACAAACCCAAAGGTTGCTGATTCAATTCTCAGTCAGGGCACATAACCAGGTTGCAAACCAGATCTTCAGCCAGGTCTGTAGCTGGAGGCAGGTGAAAGGCAACCATACATTGATGTTTCTCTCCCTCTCTGCCTCTCTCCCTTCCTCTCTCTCTGGAAATAATAAATGAAATATTTTTTTTTAAATAATGAAAAATAAATACAAAATTTCTATTTAAAAAAAAAAAAGGCTTGAGACTAGAAACCAATCTCAAGGAAAAGATTCTAAAACAATACAATTCATGGAGACTGAATAGCATGCTATTAAGTAAGGAATTGGTTAATAATGAGATAAAAGAAAAAAATTAAAAATATCTGGAAACAAATGAAAATTAATTCACAACAACATAAAACCTATGGGACACAGCAAAGGCAGTCCTCAAGGGAAATTCATATCAATACAGGCCTATCTAAAATGCTTAGAAAAAGCTTACACAAAAAAACCTAACCATAAAGCTCAACAACTAGAACAGAAACAATAAATCCCAGAGCAAGCAGAAGGAAGGAAATTATCAAGATCAGAGCAGAATTAACCAACATAGAGACTAAAAGCACAGTTCAAAGGGTCAACAAATCCAAGAGCTGGTTCTTTGAAAAGATATACAAAATTGACAAACCAAGCAATTAACTAGACTCATCAAGAAAAAATTAGAGAGGAACCAGATAAACAAAATCAGAAACAACAGAGAAGTCACAGCCAATACCACAGAAATACCAAAGACTGTAAGAAATTACTACATACAACTATATGACAAGAAATTTGACAAGCTGGGTAAACTGGAAAATTTCTGAAAATGTATAATCTACCAAAACTCAATTAAAAAGTAGAAAGCTTGAATAGACCAATAACGACTAGTGAAATTGAAGAAGTAATCAAAAATCTCCCAAAGCACTAGAGCTCTGGACCAGATGGCTTACACAGGGGAATTTTACCAAACATTTAGAGAAGAACTAACTCCTATCATTCTTAACCCATTCCAAAAAATCCAAGAAGAGGGAAGACTCCCAATCTCTTTTTATGAGACCAGTATTATGCTAATTCCAAAATCAGGTCAAGACACAACAAAGAAAACTACAGGCCAGTATCTCTGATGAACTTAGATGCAAAAATTCTTAACAAAATATTGGCAAACCAGATCCAGGATTATATTTTAAAAATTATACACCATGACCAAGTGGGACTCATCCCAGGGATGCAAGGATGGTTAATATTCACAAATCAATAAATGTAATATGCCACATAAACAAACTGCAAGACAAAAACCATATGATCATATACCAATAGATGCATAAAAGCATTTGATAAAGTACAGCACCCTTTTCTAATAAAAACCCTCTGCAAGATGGGAATAGAGGGAGCATACTTCAACATAATAAAGACCATATATGAGAAACCTGAAGCTAACATCACACTCAATGGGCAAAAACTGAAAGGCAAGGGTGTCCACTCTCTCCATTTCTATTCAAAATAGTCTTGGAAGTTTTAGCCACAGTGATCAGACAAGAAAAAAGAATCAAAGGTATCCAAATTGGAAAGGAGGAAGTAAAACTGTCATTATTTGCAGATGACATGATAGTGTGTGCATACAACACTTGATAGACTCCACGAAAAACTTTATCAACCTAATAACTGAATTCAGCAAAATAGCTGGCTACAAATCAATATCCAGAAATTGAAAACATTTTTATATACCAAAACTGAAACATCAGAGGTAGAAGCTAGAAAACAAATCCCATTTACCATAGCAACAAGAAAAATAAAGTATTTATGAATGAACTTAACCAAAGAAGTAAAGGGCTTGTACTTAGAAAACTATAGAACACTGAAGAAAGAAATTAAGGAAGATACAAATAAATGGAAACACATACCATGTTCATGGTTGGGAAGAATTAGCATCACTAAAATGTCCATACTACACAAAGCCATCTACAGATATAATGCAATTCCTATTAAAATGCCAATATCATATTTCGCAGAGTTAGAACAAACACTTAAAAATTCATATGGAGTCAAAAATTAGTCTGAATAACTACAGTAATCCTAAGAAATAAGAATGAAGTAGGAGGAATCAAAATACCAGATATCAAGCTATATTACAAAGCCATAGTAACCAAAACAGTCTGATACTGTCACAAAAAAACAGGCAAACAGATCAATGGAACAGAGTAGAGAGCCCAGAAATAAGCCCAGGACCCTATAGACAACTAATATTCGACAAAGCAGGAAGGAACATAAAATGAAGTGCAAATAGCCTCTTCAAGAAGTGGCATTGGGAGAACTGGACAAGCACGTGCAAAAACTGAAAGTAGACCACCAACTTACACCAAACACCAGAGTTAACTTAAGATGGATAAAAGACTTAAACATAAGCAGTGTCACCAGACAAGCCCTAGGGGAAAACAGGCAAAAAAAATTGCAGATATCCCATGCAGCAAAATTTTCAACAAAATATCTCCCAAGACAAAGGAAATAAAGGAGCAAATACACAAATGGGACTACAATAACTGAAAAGTTTGCACTCAGCCAAAGAAAACATAGAGAAAAGAAAAAGGGAACTAGCCATATGGGAAAACATATTTGCCAATGACAGCTCATACAAGGGTTTGATCCCCAAAATATATAAAGTGCTAATACGACTCAACACTATGGAGAAAATCAACCCAATTAAAAAATGGGCAAAGGACCTGAACAGGCAGTTCTCCAAGAAAGACATACAAAGGGCCCACAGACACATGAAAGAAAGCTCAACATCAATAGCTATTAGAGAGATGCACATTTAAACCATAAGGAGATACACCTAATTAATACCTGTCAGAATGGCCATCATCAACAAATCAACAAACAACATGTGCTGATGAAGATGTGGGAAAAAGGGAACTCTGGTGCACTGCTGGGGCAGCCACTATGGAAGACAGTATGGAATTTCCTCAAAAATCTAAGAATAGAACTGCCTTATGACCCAGTGATTTCATTGTTAGGATTATACCCAAAGAATCCTGAAACACCCATTCAGAAGAACCTATGCACCCCTATGCTCATAGCAGCACTATTTACAATAGCCAAGTGCTGGAAACAACCAAAGTGCCCCTCAGTGGATGAATGGATCAAGACCCTTTGGCACATTTACACAATGGAGTTCTATGCAGCAGAAAGAGAGAACTCCTAGCATTGGAATAGATGGATAAAACTGGAGAATATAATGCTTAGTGAGATAAGCCAGGCGGAAAATTTTAAATACTTCATGTTCTCATTTAATACAGGAGGCTAATGAACAAACAAAGAAGCAAACAAAACAGAACCAGAGACATGAATACAGGGAACACACTTTAGTGTGTAGAGGGGAGAGGAAGGGAGAGGGAGAAGGCAAGGAAGAGGAACAGTTTAAACAAGGAAATAGCATCAATAATCCATGAACACAACAAACATGTGGGATTCATTGTGGTGGGGGTGGGCATGAGGAGGGTGGAGAAGGGGAGAGCAGAGGGGGGAAATGAGATGCATGTAATGAAACAACAATAAAAAATATTTTAATAAAATAAATAAATTAAATATGTTTTAAAGGGATAGATTTCTATAAATTCATTTTGCTTATTTATTTTATTTTATTGTTATATTACATTCATCCCATTCCCTGCCCCCCGACTCTCCTCTTCCCTACTCTCCTATCTCCCTCACCACAGTAAATCTCACTTGGTGTCCATTTCCTTGGGTCTCCCATACCAGTTCCTTGACTAAACTGCTCCCCTTCTTTGACTCCTCCTCCCCTCCCCTCTACACACTGAAGGTCTGTTTATTGTATTCATGTCTCTGGTTCTGTTTCACTTATTTGTGTTTTGTTCATTATTGTCCTGTAATGGGTGAGATAATATGGTATTTGTCTTTCACTGAATGGCTTATTTCACTAAGCATAATACTCTCCAATTCCATCCATAGTGTTGAAGAAGATAGGAGCTGCTTCTTTCTTTCTGCTATAGTATTCCATTTTATAAATGTACTACTGTTTTCTGATCCATTCATCCACTGATGGGCACTTAGGCTGATCTCAGTACTTAGCTATTGTAAATAGTGCTGCTATGCACATAGGGTATTTAGGTTCTTCTAAATTGGTATTTCAGGGTTCTTTGGGTATAATCCTAGTAGTGGAATTGATGGATCAAAAGGCAGTTCCATTTTTAGTTTTTTGAGGAAATTCCATACTGTTTTCCATAGGGGCTGCACCAGTCTGCATCCCCACCAACAAGGTACCAGGGTTTCCTTTTCTCCACATTCTCATTAGCACTTGTTGTATGTCAATTGGTTGATAATTGCCCTTCTGACAGGTGTGAGGTGGTATCTCATTGTGGTTTAAATCTGCATCTATCTGATGGCTAGTGATGTTGAGCATTCTTTCATATGCATTTGGACCTTTTGTATGACTTCCTCAGAGAGTTGCCTGTTCAGATCTTTTGCCCATTTTTTAATTGGGCTGGCTGTCTTCCTGGTGTTGTGTCACATAAGTTTTTATATATTTTGAATATCAAATCCTTATCTGAAGTATCATTAGCAAATACATTTTCCATACATTTGGTTCCCTTTTAATTTTGCTGGTATTTTCTTTAGCTGAACAGGAACTTTTCAGTTTGATATAATCCCATTTGTGTATTTGTCCCTTTATTTCCTTTGCCCTTGGAGAAATATCAGTGAAAATATTTCTGCATAGGATATCTAAAATTTTATTGACTATATTTTCCTCTATGACTTTTGTGATGTCACACCTTAGGTTTAAGTCCTTTATCCATCTTGAGTTTATTCTGGTGTATGGTATAAAGTTGGTGGTCAAGTTTAATTTTTTTGCATTTCTTTGTCCAGTTTTCCCATTACCACTGTTGAAGAAGCTATTTTCACTCCACTTTATGTTACTTCCCTCTTTTTCAAATATTAATTGACCATAGAGTCATGGGATTATTTCTAGACTCACTTTTTGGTTCCATCAATCCCTATTCTTATTCATTTTTTAAAATTTTATTGTTGTTGTATTACATTCATCCCATTTCACCCCTACTCTGCCCTTTGCAACACTTGAATTACCCCCCAAATTCAATTCCACTTGTTTTCCATGTCTATGTGTTATCCATGCTTGTTCCTGGTCTATACTGCTCCCCTTCTTTGCCTCCCCTACCCTTCCCCTTCCCCTCACCTATATGTTTACTCTTATGCCAGAACCAAACTCTTTTGATTACAGTTGCCTTATAGTATAGTTTGTTCAGTATTGTGATTCCTCTGGCCTTGTTCTTCTTTCTCAAGATTGCTATGGCTATTTGTGGTCATTTTTGGCTCCATATAAATTTTTGAAGTATTTTTTCTATATCTGTGAAATATGTCATTGGTATTTTAATTGGGATTGCATTGAATCTATAGATTACTTTGGGTAGTATGGACAATTTAATGATGTTAATTCTTCCCATCCATGAACACAATATATGCTTTCATTTATTTGTATCTTCCTTAATTTCTTTCTTCAATGTTATGTAGTTTTCTGAATACAGGTCTTTTACCTCATTGGTTAAGTTTATTCCTAAGTACTATATTTTTCTCATTGCTATGGTAGATAGGATTTGTTTTCTAGCTTCTATCTCTGATGTTTCATTATTTACATATAAAAATGTTTTTGATTTCTGGATATTGATTTTATATCCAGCTATTTGACTAAATGTGTTTATTAAGTCAAGTAGGTTTCTGGTGGAGCCCATTTGGGTTTTGTATGTACACTATGATGTCATCTTGGCAGCCTCCTTTCCAACTTGAATACTTTTGATTCCTTTTTCTTCTCTGATAGCTATAGTTAGAACTTCCAAAATGATACTAAACAGAAGTGGAGAGTGGACAGCCTTGTCTTGTTCTTGGGCTTAGGGGAAAAGCTTTTAGTTTTTGCCTATTGAGTATGATGTTGATTTCAGGTTTCTCATATATGGCCTTTATTAAGTTGAGGTATGCTCCTCCCTCTTTTCCCATCTTGCTGAGCAATTTTATCATAAATAGTTGCTGTGATTTATCAAATACTTTTTCAGCATGTATTGATATAATCATATGGGTTTCTTCTTTCATTTTGTTTATGTGGTGTATTCCATTTATTGATTTGTGAATGTTGTACCATTCATTCATCCCTGGGATGAAATCCACTTGATCATGATGTATGATCTTTTTAATGTATTGCTGGATTCGGTTGGCCAATATTTTGTTGAGAATCTTAACATCAATGTTCATTAGAGATATTGGCCTGTAGTTTTCTTTCTTAGTTTTGTCTTGATCTGGTTCTGGATTAGAATTATATTGGCCTCATACAAAGAGTTTGGGAGTCTTCCCTCTTCTTGAATTTTTTGGAATAGGTTGAGGAGGATAGGACTTAGTTCTTCTCTAAATGTTTGGTAAAATTCACCTTTGTTGCCATCTGGTCCAGGGCTCTGGTGCTTTGAGAATTTTTTATTACATCTTCAATTTTACTAGCTCTCATTGGTCTATTCAGACTTTCTTCTTCTTCTGGATTCAGTTTTGGTAGATAATACATTTCCAGAAATGTGTCCATTTCACCCAGGTTGTCATATTTCTTCTCTTATAGTTGTTTGTAGTAATTTCTTACAGTCCTTTGTATTTCTAAAGTATCAATTGTGATTTCTCCTCTGTTGTTTGTGATTTTGTGTCCTCTCTCTTTTTCTCTTGACGAGTCTGACTAAAGACTTATCAATTTTATTTATTTTTTCAAAGAACCAGCCCCTGGACTGATTGATACTTCAAATTGTAGTTTTAGTCTCTAACTTATTTAATTCTGTTCTGGTCTTGATTATCTCCTTCCTTCCCCTTGCTCTGGGCTTTGTTTGTTGTTGCTTCTCTAGTTCTTGCAGCTTTATGATTAGGTTGTTTGTATAACATTGCTGGTTAGATCTCCAGCCAGACAAATAACTGGGTTGAGGATTTCATCTCCCAGTTGGTGCATATGGGAGACAATCTATTGATGTTTCTCACATATCCCCACTTCCTCTCTCTCCCTCTCTCATAAAACAGACTCTCGAGTAGGATTTTTAAAAAGATAGTGTTAACATAAAGAAGATCTTATTTCATCAGATTCCAACTGTTTCATAAAACTAAACAGTTAAACCAAAGACCATTATCACAGAGTGTCTGACCACAGATGCAGAGCCCTGGGCTCCATCTGACTTAGAGATGTTCAACCTGGGAAATGCATAGTCAGTGTAGCCTTCTTTAAAGGGAGTTTGCACTTAAAAAAATAACAGAATTGTCATCCTATTTATAATTCTACACCATGGCTAAAGAATACTAATGATGTTTCACTGATAACCCATAGAAGACAGGAGCTAAAGAATTTATTTGTTTTTCAGATAGTATTTGATATATATCATTACATAACAAATTGTATTTGAATAAGAATTTTTCTTGTAATCAAAATGAATTTACTTGTGAATAGTGCAAATTGTTCTCAAAACCAGAAATTGAGACTGAGATTGACACCCTGCAAGTTCAACTGAGGCTCACAGTGTGAAGGGTAAATAAGAAGAAAACTATGGGGCTATGAGGATGTTTGTGATAAGCAGATATTACAGTGCCTTCAGACAGAGCAGGAATAGCAGGCCAGTTAGTGAAACCTGCAATAATACAAAGCAATGTTTCAACAAAATATTTAGTTACCTGGCTTAGCTAAAGAAATAGATAAATTACAAGGAAACCAGTTCACATAAGTAACTGATGTCCATGATTTATCCTGACTTTAATAGTCATTTGGTTTTATGTCCTATACTTTCCACAGTCACATGCTCAGGGTTAATTACTGCCCACATTGGTCCAAAGTTTGTGGGTTATTGTTAAACTGATTAATATAACTACTGCCCAGAGAATAGTAGCAACAGTAGCCCTGTGGCATTATATTACAAAATCCTGAATTATTGTGCAATTGATTTGTGGTCACTGTATCACTCTTATTTTAAGCTCATTAATGCTTTCAAAATAATTATCATAGTATAAAAGGAAATTAAAAATAAAATAACTAGTAAAATATTCTGATTACCAAAGTATTCAAAAATGATACTGAACTATCTATATATGAGAATTCCATTTCATTATGATCTTTAAAAAGATTTTGTTTATTTATTTGTAGAAAGAGGTGAAGGGAGGGAGAAATAAAAGGAGAGAAACATCAATGTGTAGTTGCCTCTTGTGCACCCCCAACTGGGGACCTGGCCCACAACCCAGGCATGAGGCCTGACTCAGCATAGATCCAGCTACCTTTTGGTTCACAGGCTGGCACTCAATCTACTGAGCCTCACCAGTTAGGGCTTATTACAATTTTAATGCATGTTTAAATACAAATAAAAGCAACTTAAGGCTTTGCCCACCAAATAAATGCCTTATAAAACATTCATGTGAAGCTTAGATTATATTAGAAAGACGTGGGTGTTCATTCAGTTCTGCTCTGTTCCTTAGTCCTATAACTTCTCCTATATATTGTTCCATGTCATCAAAATAGCTGTTTTTAAATCAGTGGTGAGAAAAAAACTGCCAATTTTTTATTCCTTTTTAAAAATTGCACTTGTGTAGAAAAAGAAAGGATTCTTAATAATCTTCACTTTTTTGTTTGGTTACTCTTTGTTACTTTTGTTTTCTTATTTTAAAAGATGCATAATTCACTTGTCTGCCTGTAAGAATACATTCAGAGCAGGTAGAAAATGAGCTAATAGATATCTCCATTTCTGCAGAGAACACTGGCACTCTGTGGGGACCCACTGCCACCTGAAGCTGCAACTCATGCACTCCTTCAGCCACCAGCATGAGCTACTCCTTCTCTGTTTGTAATTTGGGATTATGATGGGCAGCACATCTGGGAAATGTATTTTTCCCAAATGAGTTAGGCACATACCATTACAAAATGTCATTTATCAACTCCAACTCTTCCCCATTTTCATCATCATCCACTTGGCAAAGGTTAGTGAAGGGTGACATGGTTCCTAATACTGGTAGTGATGATTAACCCACAGGCCTAATCTCTCCAGCTGAACCCAGCCCCCAAAATGATGTTAACCTTCTGGTAGCCCATGAAGGGCCACTCTGCAGCCAGCATATTTGCAACTTCACAGTGTCTATGGCTCCTCCACAGGAACTACTAATCACCTTAATTCTATCCATCCTGCAGAGGACTCTGGTGTGAAGCTGGCATACCCCAAGTTTTAAATATCTGGCTAAGTAATGGGAAAAGGCTATTTATTCTCCTGCAAGTTCTAGAATTGTATCATCAAGCTGTCATTTAGAAAACACTTTCTGCTTTTAAGCTTATTTGACTGTTTTAATTAATAACCAAATATAATTCATGAAATTTGATTAGATCCTGAAGCAAAAAAGAATCACTTATAAAAGATATTTTTTGTATCTTGACCTCTCAAACACATCTTAAACATGTGTTTTTAAGAAATAATAGTATTTCTTCTTTTTGATGCTTTTATTTCTCCAAATTTGGCTAGTGGAAGCTTCTTCAACATGATGTCTGTGTTCTTAAACTATCTATGTTAGTTTTGGAATACTTCTTGCTCTCTAGCATATCAGATTTTCCCAATTTCTATTATATTTTTCTTCTCCAGACCTCAAATCCACCATTTTTTAAAAAATATCTGATTCTGCCATGGCTGGTGGCACAATAGATAAGGTGCCAGCCTGTAAACCCAAAGGTTGCTGGTTCAATTCCCCAGCCAGGGCACATAACCAGGTTGCAAGCCAGGTCTCCAGCCAGGTCCATAGCTAGAAGAAGGTGAAAGGCAACCATATGCTGATGATTCTCTCCCTTTTTTTCTCCCTCTCTCCCTCTTTTGTTTTAAAAGATTTTATTTATTATTTTTAGATAAAGGGGAAGAGATAAAGGCAGAAAGGGAAAGAGACATCAATGTATGGTTGCCTTTCACCTGCTTCCAGCTACAGAGCTGGCTGGAGACCTGGCTTGCAACCTGGTTATGTGCCCTGGCTGGGAATCAAACCAGTGACCTTTGGGTTCACAGGCTGGTGCCTTTTCCACTATGCCACCAGCCAGAGCCCTAAAATCTTTTTTAAAAGTATCTGATTCGAAGATGGCGACAGAGTAGAGAGCAGTGCTGATGGTGTTCTCGAGTACCAAAGCAGCTAGAGGACAGGATAGGGAGCGTGAGACGTCTTCAGGACCCTAGGAATTAGAATGGGCAGCATCTGGACACAGGGAAGTACAGCCGAGAGGCAGAAGAGGCCAGCAGGACAGTAGATGAGGCATTCCCGACCAACCAATAGGTGGGACGAGGTCAGCTCTGGGCAGGGGCGGCTCTGCCCAGAGGGGCGTGTTTGACTGGGGCCAGTTCCAGGCTCCCTGGTGACTGGAAGTCTCAACAGTGAAGTGCGGGCAGTGAGCACAAATGCAGTAGGGAACGCGGAATTGAACTCTTGCAGGGGAGGGACTGTGTGAGAGACTCACTCCAGCAACAGGGAGAGGAGGCTCCAAGCGGGGCTAGAGGCAGAGGAGAAGAGTCCTGCAGGAAGCCGGAGCAGGGGAGCGGGAAGTGCACCAGCGGGGCAGCAAGAGGGCTGAAAATGGAGCTGCTGGGCCACCGGGGAAACAGCAGCCTGAAGCCCCTGCGAGGGGGGAGGCCCCAGTGCTGCACAACCACACAGGCCCCCAGGCTCTGCCAGAAACTCCAAACAGCAAGCCGGCGAGTCAGAACTAGTGGCGGGGGTAACTGATCCACCATTGCAGGAGACAAAGCCTGCACCACCCACGCCTGGGAGGGGCTTATCACAGAGGCCACATAAAGGACTCCGCAGAGAGCTGGTTGGCTTGGAGGTGTGGTGCCCACCCTAGAAGGGCGGGACAGTGTAGGGGACCCCTGACAGTGTAGGTGGACCCCAGACAGTGTTGATGTACAGGGTCGGCCTCTTCCCGGAACTGCGGGGATAGGGCCAGTAGTCACAGGGACCAGCGAAGTTGCGGGATACCCTGCAGAGGGGCGCGTCCTGGGCAGGAACCTCTACAAGGAGTGGGAGGGGACTCCCTGCGGGCTCCAGAACACTGGGGGCCCTAAAAGCCAGCCAGGCTGCAGAAGGCCCAGCCTACCTGGGGGCAGACACTCAGAATCAGCCCTACTGTGACAATCAGAGGCCCTGCAACGCGCCAAGACCGGATAGAATATAGACTATAGACTGTAAAGTCCTGACCAAGAAAAAGAGGCAGCCTCAGGAAAGGGATTGCTGCCAAACTCAAGCACCTGAATTATACCAAGAGCAATATGAACTATTAATCCCCAACATATGCTTTGCAAAAGTTACTCCTCACATATCCTTAATCCCCCCCATACCTCAATCCACCTAAATAACCAAGACCCTCCCCTACACTCGAATTAAAGTCTATTCACTCTATGGCTATATAACGCATTCCCAGTCCTCAATCTATGTATTCCTCCCTTCCCCAGCCTTTCTAAACCCTTTCTTTATTCTTTTCTTCTTTCCTCTTTTTTTTTTTCTTTTTTCATTTTTTAAATTTTTTTTTTCCTTTTCTTCCTGGTAAAGCCCACAGGTTCTGGATCCACCTGGACCAATCAGAAATCATAAAGTGGGAACACACAGCTAAAACCTTTCTTTATTAATATTGATTTCTCTTTGTCTTGTGACTTTCTCCCCGCATATTTCTTTCTTTCTTTCTTTCTTTCTTTCTTTCTTTCTTTCTTTCTTTCTTTCTTTTTTCTTTCTTTCTCCTTTCTTTTCTCCCTGATAAAACCCACTGGTCCTAGCTCCACCTGCACCAAACAGAGACCATAAAGGGTGAACAGAAACCTAAACCTTTTCTTTATTAATATTGATTTCTCTTTCTCTTGTGACTTTCTCCCTTTTTTTCTTTCCTTCTTTCTTTCTTTTTTTTTTTCTCGTCTGCTAAAAGCCCTCAGGGCCAGGCTTCATCTGGACCAGTCAGGGATTATTAAGGGTGAACAGCCATCTAAACCCTTTCTTCTTATTATTATTATCATTTTTATTTCATTTTTCTTTTTCCAATTCTTTTTTTCTTTTTTTTTTTTTGGTTTGGTTTGGTTTGTTATTTTGTTTTTTGCTTTTTTTTGTTTGTTTTTGTTTTTGTTTTTGTTTCTGCTAAAAGCCCGCAGGCCCAGAATACAACCAGACAGACCAAATAAAGGACACACCAAGAAGAGCAAGTGGAGAAAATCTGGGAGACGGCAACATTGAACTCCACAAATCTCCTATCACAGAAGGGTGCTCAACTAAGGCAAGGAAGCAAAGCAGGTTAACCCAAGGAAAGAACAAAAATAAATAAATAAATAAAGAGCAAGCAAGAACAGACACCCAAAATGGGGAAAAAAAGAATCAGTCCATCACCAAAAGGAAAGGA